>JARYGA010058823.1:0-120617 GCA_030545235.1 Helianthus tuberosus | reverse complement strand
AGTAGGGCATAGAAACAGGGCGACCATGGCAAGAACGAATGACCCAAAAAAGAAGTAAAACTCATAAATACCCCCAATCACTTTGTACGTCAAAGAAGTCCCTTTGTACACCACATCCATTCTGTTTCAGGCAAAGTGACACCGCCAAATTCTGCAAGCAGTGAGTGACTGATGATTCGCTAACAAAAAAATGAATACATCGAATCAGTGATGAAATTTAGATGATAGAGAATGTCGAGGTGAGATGGAACAGAAACCTACCAGAGATTAAACAGAGAAGATGAGAAAATAGATAAGTAATATAGCACCATAAAGGAAGAAAATGAGAAATTGTAGTGACGGCTGAATAACATTGGTTCAGAATCACTAAGGATTTGCAGGTTTGATTAACTACTTCGCAATGAAGTAGTAGGGTTTACCAATCGACTCCAATTGATTGTAAAGTTGGAAGGATTTGGGGGAACATTCGAAGAATGTAAATATGAGAATGAGAATGGAAGGTTTGGTGAGATGATCAATAAAATAACCTACTAGAGGTGCGGTTGTAGCAGCAAGGATTTAGGAGGAGAAAAAAGAGAGTGGGGTGAACTGACGATGCCAATAAACCGCCAAGAATTGCCACAATGACTGTTAAAAAATAGAGTTTGTAGGGCTGAGATTTCATCTCAGCATGATCCAACGGTTGATATTGATTTGGATGGTTGTTAGACTTAATTGGTTCCATAGATATATACAATTCTTACTCTTAAAATCCATTTTCAATGACAATATTAAAAATATAAATATTTAAACAGGACAAGGAAGGGTCCTACCATTTATTAACAAATTCAAATTTGCGTTTTTCTTTTATAACTACCGATATACAATGTTTTATTAAAAAACAAATATGGTTTTGCGATGTGCTTATTTTATCTACGTTTTGATATAAATTATATATTTTGAGAAAATCACCCGCTTTTTTAAAATATGTTGTACCTTTTTGGTCATGATAGAGAAAACCGTGCATTTTGAAATAAGCCCCTATGGCGTATGCACTTCTCGCGTACGAACTTTGTTCATCAATAACCATATAAACAAATTGTGATGTGCAACATTATATCACATATAGTCTTTTTAGTCACTTAACATAATCGAATGTTAATGTTTTGGATTAAATACCTAGTATCAACTTTGCTTGAACCTTGGTTAGTTTGGATCTAGTAATCGTAATGCAACATTCTTTATCTCCCCCAGCTAGAGGTGCACAAACCGGTTAATTTTAATAACCGGTTCGGTTAACCAGTTATACCGGTTAATTTGACTTTTTGACTTTAACCGGTTAATGCTTTAACCGGTTATTACTTTAACTGGTTATTTTTTTAACTGTTCCGGTTAATTACTTTAACCGGTTCGGTTAATTAACCGGTTATTTTCGGTTATTAACCGGTTTTTTTGCCTTTTTTTTTTTGAATTTTTCGGTTAACCAGTCTATCAGTTAAAAAACCGGTTTAAAAAAACCGGTTATTATACTAAACACTTATAACCGGTTACTAACCTACGGTTAAAAATAACCACTAACCGGTTATTCCTAAATCGGTTATTAACCGGTTACGGTTTCGGTTAATAACCGGTTACGGTTAATTAACCGGTTATTTTGTGCATCTCTACCCCCAGCGGCAGAGTGGACATGCCAACGGGTCTTGAAGTGCTAGTTGCATACTTTAGGCACGTTTTATAACCGTCTATTACACAAATTTTTTTCTCGCATATCATGCATTTATTATATACATATTGCATCATTTTGGAAAATACACATTTTGGTAGGATATAATCTACTTTGGTTAGTTTTGAGTTTATTTTTTTATATGTAGAGCGATTGCGAGAGACAATAATAGGCGATGGAAAGTTTAGAGGAAATATAGAAAACAAATTTATGATTTATGATGATGAAGAAAACGAGCTTAAAGGGTTATGTTGAACATGAGAGTAACAAACGCTAACGATCCATGAATCAATGTTAAAACCAAGTATCATTATTTCTGGTCACAAGAGAATTAGAAAAAAAAAAAGACATTTATTTCTTCCTAGTTTTTGGGACTTCTATTACCGTAGTAACTACAAATTCAACAAATCAAAAAGGGCCATGGATCAATTTGGCATCAAATATAGAAGAGTTGGGCTGAAACCATTAAATCTTGTGGGCTTAGACTTTTGATGGGCTGGACATTTGGCTGGTAAAGTATCTAAAAATAGTCGGTAAAGTATTGAAGATTAAAAAGAGGTTTTGACGGCAATTGTTGGATCGACCTCGAAGACCACAACGACTTTTGACGGAACGAAACAGAAGCGAGTAGATATTGGATTTTTGCAGGGGCGGATTTAGCATGGTTCTATGGGTTCCCAGGAACCCATTCGATTCAAAGAAAATGGAAAAAATTAGTGTAAACCATTTATTATTTGAGAAAAAATAATAAAAATTAGTGAAAAACTACCAAAAGAAACCCAGTGGAATCCGACCCTGGATCCGCCACTGGATTTTTGGGTTTTGTTGATTCGAAGACAATAATTTTTTTAAGTAAGTTTTAACTTCTATGATGCGTTTAATATTTATTGATTTAGACGCTATGTTCCGTCTGCTAGAACTTTAGTTTCAATATTAGAGTTTATTTTCTTTCATTTGGTTAATAAACTTATGTGAAAAAGGTTATATTCGATTTAATTATTTAATAGTTTATTTGTGTGATTCTTGTTTATAATACATATTCAATCTAGAAAATATTAGTTTATTAATAAACTTGATGAATCTATTAATTTTTTTCTATTAAAGTTGCTATTTAAGACTCTAATCAAATTTTAAGTTTTGATAAAGGTAACAAATAATATTTTAGATTTGTTTATGAACCCAAAACTATTATAGAATCACATGATCTAATTAAACATTCTAAACGGCGTGAGTGTTTAATTATAGTCGATATTCCAATCATGCAACCGTATACTAAGATCTGAATGGCGTGAGCTTAGAGTAGTACGTTAGCTCGAATCTTGAAACCATGCTTGGTTAGACATTAGAAGGAGTGGATATTCGAACGGCGTGGTGATGCGTGTGAAGTGTTATATATATTAGGTGTATATTTTAAGCCCATTTAACACTTATTTTAGTCAAGTTTTAAATTTATAAAACACGATATTTTACTAACACTAAACACACATATGGGCAAGTGCACCCATCGTGAGCGTAGTATAGTGTTGGCAAGATACCGAGGTCGTCCAAGGACACAAGAGCTTTTAATACCGGTTTATCCTCAACGTCTAATCAAAATAAAAAGTTTAGAAAAAGGTTTTTAAACTAAGGAAAATAAAAACTAACTAAAATGCTGAAAAGTAAAATAAAAAGAAAAACAGATAGACAAGATGAATCACTTGGTTCCGACTCGTATCTAGTGTAACCTTTGATTATTTCCACACTTTTGCACATAATTAAGAGATTATCTTAGTTATTGTAGTAGGCCCCTCTTTTGAAGGTGACGTTACCCTCACCCCAGTAGTTTGAGTCAGCAAGGATACAATCCTAAAAGGGTGGATTATTGGAAGATAATGAATTAAGTTATTAATTCAATATTATGGTAGGCCCCTCTTTTGGAGGTGACGTTACCCTCGACTAAGTAGTCTGAGTCAGCAGGGATACAGTCCTAAATAGCCGGGTTATAGTATTAATAGTAGTTAACTTATGAGGGGATCAAAGAGTTTGGACCCCCGCCATCCAATACCGTGAAGCATTGAAGGAGGTCCTACTAAATTTGACCCAGGTCCATTGCAGGACCTCTAAACGCTGAACAATGGCAAGACCTTTACCAAACCGTTCCCTTAACCCCCGATCAGGTAGCCAACATACCTCCATATAGACCGTGGAGATATGAATGGTGAAAATCTTTTATTTTATATAGACAGTAAAATAATGCCAAGACACCACGGACAAACGATAAGGAAAGATCACCTGCAACATAAGTAACTAGTTATTAAAGTCATTAATACAAAACCAAATAAAAAGTGCAAAAGATTAGAAATAAAAAGTATTACACTAGACACTTTGTCTTCACCAAGTGATGTAAGAGACTTAGGCAAACATGGCCTTGATTGTCAAGAACTCTTACGATCAATCTTGGATCCCGAGACGACTCACACACTCTACGATGGACAATGGATGATGGTGGTGGATGATGGTGTTATGATGGTGGTGGGTGGTGGGTGAAGTGTGAGAGAGGTGGTGTGCCAAGGGATGGTTTGAGCTTGAGCCAAGCACTCCTATTTATAGGCTGAACAGAAGCTCGGGCACGGCCCCGTGTCCAGTGGGCATGCCCCCGTGTCCACATCCTCTCTTTCTTCATTAATTGCAGCTTTGTCTTATTAGTTGACCACGCCCCCGTGTCCGCTGAGCACGACCCCGTGTGCAGAAGAATCTTTGTACTATGAAGATTTGCCTGGATTGTGCGAATCTTATAGTTGACCACGGCCCCGTGTCTGCTGAGCACGGCCCCGTGGTGGGCAATAGAAGCTTCTACCACTTTGTCTTTTCTGCTGACACTTGGGCACGCCCCCGTGCTGGTTGAGCACGGGGCGTGTTCAGGCCTCTGATTTCTTGTTTTGCTTGGGAAGATGTTGTTGTGGGGTCGGGCACGTCACGTTTTGTTCCTTTTCTTGTATTTATGTTAGATTTTGATGTCTTTTTGCTTCTTTTGTTAATTTGAGCTCATTTAATCCTGAAAATACAAAAGGAAGACAAAAGCACACTTTTTCCAACATTAGTACTAAAAAGAGTTAGTTTTATGCCTCATTTGATGAAATTTATATGTTAATATTTGAACACATCAAATACCCCCACACTTGAATCTTTGCTTGTCCTCAAGCAAAACTCTTTAATATGTGGCTATTTACACTCCCAAATGGAATGGGTAGAAAAGAAGGTTTTGGGCTTGTCGTAGAGTGTCGGGATTTCCAAGATTCTTTATTTAATTTTATTTTTATTTATTTACAATCCTATTCGTCATGATTTATTAAAAACTTTTCATAAGATAAATTACCTATTAGGGCATAGCATGCCTTTGTAAAATCCTATTTATATACAAGTTCACATACCTCACGGGGATCACTCAACACTCGGCCGAAAATGTATTTTTGTGGATCACTCGAGAGCGGCATGGAACTTACTCCTACCATAGGCTTGCCAAGCAATCAATCCTCCTCCTTTTTAACTTATATACATTTGTAAATATCAAGAGGACTTTGTGGGTTAAGGGTTAGGCTTGGGTTAAAGGTAGGTGGTTGGGTTGGTGGTTAGTGGTTAGTAGAAAAAAGGGCGAAAAGTGTAACAAGTGTCGGTTTTCGTAAGACTTTCTATTTTCATAACTTTTATTTTGATGAAGCTATTTATTCAAACAAAGTTATTTTTTAAAAAAAAAAAATTTTTGAACTTGTTTGTTTATTTTCTTTTGCTTCATCATCAACAAAATAATTTTTTTTTTTGAAAAGTCATATGAAGAACCGAACTTGTTACTAAACAAAGGGTTAAAAATGAAAAAGGTTTTGGTGGGTAAAAAGGGTTTTTGGTTTGGGTTATGAAATGAAAAGGTTTAGGCTCAAAGGGGCTAACTAGGGGGATTTTGGGTAGGTGGTAAAAAAAAGAAAAATAATGGTGTAGAAATAAAAAGGTTAGTCCTAATGCCTCCATCATTTACTTACTCGGGTTTAAGTTGGTAAGGATTGGGAATGTATCGTCATAGCAAGTTCTAGAGTCGTAAGAACCAAGCGGCTATTCACACAAGAAACGAAAAATGAGCATTTAGTCAAATGATATGTAAGTGTATGCTCAATAAAGGCTCAAAACTCACTTTTGTGGGAATGGGTTTTTATGTGATCAAGTATATATAATCAAATTTTAACTAAGCTTGTCATGCCTTTTCATCATTTTCTTATGTTGGTTCTTTTTATCACGACGCTATCGGTTGTAAATTCGTAAAAATATAACCTTTTTAAGAACTTGAATTTCCCGAGTTAAACCTAGACAAGTAAAAAAAATGAAAAATTTTTAAAAAAATTTGGGGTGATTAGCGGTTCCAATAGAGTTTTGTGTAAGGCTTGTATTTAGGACTTGCGAGATTCAAGGTTTTAGCATCCCCCCCCCCCCCCACACTTAAATTACACATTGTCCTCAATGTGTCCCAAAAATAAGTTTTTAGGTTGATTGAATGTGTAAAAAGGTGTAAAAAGCAAAAAATTTGTGTTACTGGGCGCTGAACACGGCCCCGTGTGATCCGGGCACGGCCCCGTGTTCAAGTGCCAGTAACAAAATTGAAACAAGAGAAACATAAGTCTAGACACGGGGGCGTGTTGGGTGAACACGGCCTGTGTCCAGTTACCTGAACTGGGTCTTTTCTGCAGATAGTGCAGCACGGGGCCGTGTTGGGTGGACACGGCCCGTGCCGAGCTTACTGTAAATGAAGAAATTTGTCGGACGGTTCTGTTTTCCTGTATGAAGTGCTGGTTCAAGTTTCCCTTGCATCCTTTGCCATCTCAAGTGTGTTTTATTCATTTCAACACCATTCATAACACCAATTTAACTAAAACCATCATTCATTAATCATAGAGAGAATTACATATTAGTCCTAAAAATGAAAAATAAAGTAGAAAATAAAAGTTAAGGGTCCTAATAGTAAATAGGTCAAGTGATCCGTAAAATCTTCCTAAGGAGTTCTACTTCTTCAATAAGAACCAAAATTCCGGAAATAGATTTCCGGTTTAAAAGCCTTGTAGAGCTCCAAGCCGAACGGTGTTCCTAAGATGTTGCTAGAGCCATTCTTCTATCTCCCTCGGGAGAAGGGAGGCGGCTTCATGTTCCTCGACATCTTGAGGAGGAGGAGCGACACCCACCGGAACCCCTTGTAGTATGTCTCGAGGAGGTTCCGGATGTAGGGCGTACCATTCGGCCGGAATGATGACTTCCGGCACCACATTCCATGCCCTTTGGGTGACAATCGGTACCAAAGGAGGAGAGGCGAGAATGTTCAACCTTTGGTGCAAAAGGTTGACCTCCCGGAGACATCCTTCTAGTCCCACCGTCAAATGATTAATGCGGTCGACCAAAGCCTCTTCCACACTTGTTACTTCATCAAGGGCTTCTCTTAAGGCGTAAACATAGTTTACAAGAGAATCCTCAACCGTAGATGACCTTCTCCCCTGCCTGTTGTTCCTGGAATGTGACGAAGAGTTTCCGCTTGTTCTGCTTGCCATTCTGAGAAAACATGCCGAAAAGAGTTCAATCCTATGGGTCCAGTACTTCGGACACGGCCCCGTGTTCACTGAACACGGCCCCGTGTTCAAATATCTGCAGGATTTATGGACAAGGAATCTTGGGGTTTCAAATTGTTTTTATGATTTTTGAAGCATTTTTGAACTTAAATAACTTAAAACATTGTTATAAAACTTATTTTTATCAAGATTCCATGAACAAAAATCTAACAAACATCTCAATAAGGCTTGAAACTATAGAAGGTTCAAGCTTTAATGGAAGTATGAAGAAAATTGAAGAAGGTGAAAGTGGATAAAAGAGGAAAGGACAAGAAGATAGTTGAGAAACTTCTTTTAGAAAACACCTAGGATGGTATGTGAGAATATTCCTCAAATCTCTGTCCCTGGAATGGTTCAAATGTGCAGGATTCTTGGCTGCATTTATAGAAAACGACAGTACGTTGCACACGGCCCCGTGTCGGCTGGACACGGCCCCGTGTGCAGATGGAATCCTGACATATTTTTGTCCGCATTCTGACAAAATCAGAAGAGAATATTTTGGGTGGACACGGGGGCGTGCTGACCTGGACACGGCCCCGTGTCTAGAAGCTGTCTTAATGATTTCTTCAAATTTCAAGGAATTTTCCCGGATCGGGTGGTTCCTTACTGGATGGAACAACCCCAAAGTGCCTAAGATACCTTAATTGATCTAGATTAAGATGAGAACGCAAGAGGTTGTCGGTGAGGGTGATTCCTATGCTATATGTAGGTGGACAAGTCCAACCCTTTCCCGGGCTCTCGTTAAAGAAGGTGTATGTCGAATCGCTCAGGTCTATGTATGCATCGAACGAAGTCGATGGGGAGTCCTTCATGGCACAATCGACACAGGGACGACTATCGCTCAAGTCCTCACTAGAGTTAGAAGTATCATTGGAAACAATGAAGTTGTTTGAATGCGTTTCCAACCTTTCTTCTTGGTTATCATTTTGGAGAAGATTTTTGAGGTCTCCCCTAAGTTCTTCTAACCAATTAAAAATTAGATCTTCTAGTTGAAATAATTCATCGAGAAGCATTTCTCCTAGAATATCCGGTTGGGCGCATTCGAGGGAGCGATAGGGATTATTTTTACTTTCGCCCCTCTTAAGGATACTAGGAAATGATGGGTCTATATAGTGGGGTTTATAATTTAGAAAAAAAGCATTCTAATTCTTTATGGTTACCACCACATAATTGACACCACATAGTACCATAAGAGTGCCGAAAGTAAAAAGTATCAGTATCACTCATGTTTGTGTCAGAAATTACCAACCGTCGGGATCTTACGGTTCTGTTTTCAGTAACTGAAACTTGGGCACGGGGGCGTGTTGAGTGGGCACGGTCCCGTGTTCAGCTTACTGTCTGACTTAAAACAGGATTGCCAGTTCCAATGATTGGGCACGGGGCGTGTTCAGCGGGCACGGCCCGTGCTGAGTTCTGCAGAAGCTGAAAAACTAAAAAAAATCCTAAAAAAAATGAAAAATAAGAAAAACGATTAGGCCGCTGTTTCCTAACTTTCTTAAAATCCTTGTGTCCCCGGCAACGGCGCCAAAAACTTGATGCGTGTGAAGTGTTATATATATTAGGTGTATATTTTAAGCCCCTTTAACACTTATTTTAGCCAAGTTTTAAATTTATAAAACACGATATTTTACTAACACTAAACACACATATGGGCAAGTGCACCCATCGTGAGCGTAGTATAGTGTTGGCAAGATACCGAGGTCGTCCAAGGACACAAGAGCTTTTAATACCGGTTTATCCTCAACGTCTAATCAAAATAAAAAGTTTAGAAAAAGGTTTTTAAACTAAGGAAAATAAAAACTAACTAAAATGCTGAAAAGTAAAATAAAAAGAAAAACAGATAGACAAGATGAATCACTTGGTTCCGGCTCGTATCTAGTGTAACCTTTGATTATTTCCGCACTTTTGCACATAATTAAGAGATTATCTTAGTTATTGTAGTAGGCCCCTCTTTTGAAGGTGACGTTACCCTCACCCCAGTAGTTTGAGTCATCAAGGATACAATCCTAAAAGGGTGGATTATTAGAAGATAATGAATTAAGTTATTAATGCAATATTATGGTAGGCCTCTCTTTTGGAGGTGACGTTACCCTCGACTAAGTAGTCTGAGTCAGCAGGGATACAGTCCTAAATAGCCGGGTTATAGTATTAATAGTAGTTAACTTATGAGGGGATCAAAGAGTTTGGACCCCCGCCATCCAATACCGTGAAGCATTGAAGGAGGTCCTACTAAATTTGACCCAGGTCCATTGCAGGACCTCTAAACGCTGAACAATGGCAAGACCTTTACCAAACCGTTCCCTTAACCCCCGACCAGGTAGCCAACATACCTCCATATAGACCGTGGAGATATGAATGGTGAAAATCTTTTATTTTATATAGACAGTAAAATAATGCCAAGACACCACGGACAAACGATAAGGAAAGATCACCTTCAACATAAGTAACCAGTTATTAAAGTCATTAATACAAAACCAAATAAAAAGTGCAAAAGATTAGAAATAAAAAGTATTACACTAGACATTTTGTCTTCACCAAGTGATGTAAGAGACTTAGGCAAACATGGCCTTGATTGTCAAGAACTCTTACGATCAATCTTGGATCCCGA
Organism: Helianthus tuberosus; assembly: GCA_030545235.1. Taxonomy (NCBI): domain Eukaryota; kingdom Viridiplantae; phylum Streptophyta; class Magnoliopsida; order Asterales; family Asteraceae; genus Helianthus; species Helianthus tuberosus. The sequence continues at coordinate 110,689 of JARYGA010058823.1, read as the reverse complement.
GACGACTCACACACTCTACGATGGACAATGGATGATGGTGGTGGATGATGGTGTTATGATGGTGGTGGGTGGTGGGTGAAGTGTGAGAGAGGTGGTGTGCCAAGGGATGGTTTGAGCTTGAGCCAAGCACTCCTATTTATAGGCTGAACAGAAGCTCGGGCACGGCCCCGTGTCCACATCCTCTCTTTCTTGATTAATTGCAGTTTTGTCTTATTAGTTGACCACGCCCCCGTGTCCGCTGAGCACGACCCCGTGTGCAGAAGAATCTTTTTACTATGAAGATTTGCCTGGATTGTGCGAATCTTATAGTTGACCACGGCCCCGTGTCCGCTGAGCACGGCCCCGTGGTGGGCAATAGAAACTTCTACCACTTTGTCTTTTCTGCTGACACTTGGGCACGCCCCCGTGCTGGCTGAGCACGGGGCGTGTTCAGGCCTCTGATTTCTTGTTTTGCTTGGGAAGATGCTGTTGTGGGGTCGGGCACGTCACGTTTTGTTCCTTTTCTTGTATTTATGTTAGATTTTGATGTATTTTTGCTTCTTTTGTTAATTTGAGCTCATTTAATCCTGAAAATACGAAAGGAAGACAAAAGCACACTTTTTCCAACATTAGTACTAAAAAAGGGTTAGTTTTATGCCTCATTTGATGAAATTTATATGTTAATATTTGAACACATCACGTGGCGTCTCATATGCTAAGATCTGAATAGCGTGAGCTTAAAGTAGCATGTTGGCTTGAATCTTGGAACCACGCTTGGTTAGACATTAGGAGTGGATGTCCGAACGGTAGTATTGATGCAAACTAGACGCCACACCGTTCCAACATCCACTCCATCTTGATTCCATTGTTGGAACTTTTCTCTAATGTTGATGATACTCTTGGTGTGTATGTGTAACATCCCACCCTATGTACAATTGATACACTTAAAGCAAAAGCAAACTAAACTTTCATTAAAACTTAATAGTCTGAGTACAACACATTATTTATTCACAATATTCAAGATCTAGGAACTTCTAGGTCTTCAAGCCACATTTGTCTTCCATTTATTCCTAATGTTGTGTCACTGATTATCTGTGACATGTATACTTAAAACGACGTTAGCTATATGCTGGTGAACTTATGTTATATAGTTTATAAAAACAATTAGCATGCATGTAACATGGGTTATGATATTTTGGGCGCAGGGCAACCATGCCATTCATGACATTTTCACAACCACCAGCGATGGGCTTGTCAAAACCCCGGCCATATCATAGGTATGGTAACGTCATGGTGCATATGAGGAAGCCTATCCTATTTTCAGCCAGTTCCGGCACATCCCATTAAACATATAACCCCTAAAAATAATTGCATATTACAATATTCTTGTGTAAATATTATTATAATTAATCCAACTACATTCTTGTATAAATATTATTATAAGTAATTCAACTATTTCACTCGTTTTTATTTTATAACTTTTAAAATATAATGTTTTATAAAATTACGAATCTACTTTTGTAACGAGCTCATTTTCACAATGCTTTGACCTAAGTTTCATTGAAAACGGAGTAAGGAGAAATATAATTTATTATTATTATTATTATTATTAAATGGTATCTTATAATACAAAATACTTGTCTAGATATCTCCTATTTTAAATGACCATCTTACTCGTTCGACAATATATGAAATATAAGTTTTATATATTTTTATTTTTGTCTACAAAACATGGTGTTACAATTTGCAACAAAGGATCCTTTAGTATTTATAGTCAAAACCTAAGTCAAAATACGGAAAAAATTAAAATGGAATTTCTTTGAACGTCTTCAATGCAATTTAATTGGTTCTTTAATTCCTAGCCAAAGTTGCTCACTCGTTTGTTTCAACCTTGCAGACTTGAAATTGTTCTGCTACTGTAGACTAGGAAGCTACTACGAAATGAAGCACAAAGTGCCACATTGTGTGAACGTCGTGCGTGTGGGAGTGCGAGTGCGAGTTAAGGGTGCTTCTCACCTTTGATGACTTTACTAGTGTGTACTCCATGGAACAATAAGAAATGATAAACCTCTAGTTATATACCACCTCAAGTTTTGTCTCTCCTCGTAGGTGGGACAAGTTCCACTTTTCTATTTCTATACTTGGTGAAATTTTCGAGACTTTGACATTTCAAACACCAACCTTCGAGCATGGGTATCTCATTTATCTTAGCTTTGTTTGGACACATTTTGGTTTGTTGCAAAGCTCTCACATGATAGAACACAAACAAAAATAGAAATATATACATACTAACCTCATATATATTGATGTCCTTGATATGGTTAACTAAATTTAACCTAACTAAGACACTTTAGTTTTAACCTAGACTATCCAAATCCTGGACTGCTAGACAGGCAAGTGTACCTATCAGCAATACTACAACCAAATGAAGTCAAGATATCGGACAAACGAAACACTAGCGACGCTAAACTAGACTTTGTCTCAACTAATTACTTAAGTGAATTATTTGATTTTGAATTTTGAAGTGGATTTTGATTATCTAATGACGCAATTTTAACTAATGGATCTAACAAGACTAAGACGAACACAAAGACAAATAACAGGTAAAGATGTAACCAGTGAGAATGAACAAACCACCCATGCAAGAATCCCTAATGACATGCAATGACTTCTAGTTTGACAATCTACCAAGTTCTGATTTTAGACTGACCAACCTATCGTTAAAGGAGATGAATCCTATAGTGATTAGACAACTAATAATATCACCCACACTCAAAAAAGCCTAAAAACCGATCTCTGAAGTGCAATCAGAATGTGAATGAAGTGTTATGTAAACAAGTCTAATTAAAGATCCTGAATCTCACAACTATTAGAAGTGAAATAGAAACACTTTAACAAACTTCTAGATGTGAAGCTAGTTCTAAGATTGAAAACCTAGGACTCACTAGAGGCGAATAAATAGAAAAACCCCGAGTTATCGAGTGTTCAACACTATCAAACTACGAGTAGACAAACCATAGAAATCCCAAATCATATCTCTAATCAATTGAATTGGAAGCACACTTAAGTCTACTTATTTTAATTGATTAGTTAACCTATTTTATCTCTATTGATAGGGTCAGAATGAAAACTCCCCAACTTAACAAACTTACAATTAATATTAACGTACCTATGATGAATATCTTCTTTACAAACACATCAATAATAACAACTAATCAAATAATCACAACAAAATAGTAGCACACATGTTCATAATCAGTAACAATTCAAAACTATTTTAAATCAAATACAAACTTGATTAAAAAAGTCAAATTGAAAGTCAAAAAATCATCAAACCTAGGTGGCTTTAGCAAATTAGCATCTAATCATGTTCATAAGCTCAAAACACAGAATAGATATCAAATACATGGTGTTCATCACAGTGTCAAAGAAAACCCAAAAAGTTAACTAACGGATTGCGAATTTTTTCAAGGATCGGAACTGAAAGATAATTCTTCGATGTTAACACCTTCCTCAAGCTTGAAATTCTTCCTTTGACCGTCCTTAGTCATCTGGAGTTTGTGGAATATGAATTATGCTTGAAACGAGCTTTAAATAGGTGAAAGAATCCTTTTCTCGTCAAACAGCTCCTCTCGCGTCTCGGGAACAGCTCCTATCTTTCTCTTGTGTGTCGCCATGAAAAAATTATGAAAAAAATACGACATTTTTCATATCTTTTGAAACTTTTTAGCCCTTCATGTGTCGCGAGAGGCAATGCCTCCCTCTCTCACGAGACGCCTACATTGAATTTCACCGTATTTTTGTTTTCTTTGTAAATTTTTGTTCTAATTCCGTTTTCTTCCCCATTTTTCCTACATCCTCGTATTTCAACTTTCTATCACCTCATCTTCCAATATCTTTACTTCCAATTCATTTGTATCCTCCAAAACACATCCAAAGTTGGATACATTTATCTCGCGTGCTCATTTCTTCACCGTTTTTGCTCATTTTAGCTCCAATTGCACATGAACACCTGCCAAAACATAAACTAATAAAATAAAAACCTAAAATGACTAATAACAACTAAAAACCTATCGAAACGGGTACTATATATATAGGGTAGGGTTCTAGAGTGAATAATGATTAACTTGTGAACAAACTGAACAGATCTTGACCATTCATTTGTTAGATGATGAGATTTAATGGCAATGGCAATTTTGTAAATATTTGATAAAATATAATAAACAGAAATTACAAATAGGGCTAATAATGTAAAATTACTCCTACTTTAATTTTGGGAACTAGGAAGGAACGTAATTGATTTTCTAGAATACCAATCTCTCTCTAAAAATAATAACAGAATTATGCTCATTCTTCTCCATAGGCCAACGGCGATTGGAAATACGACACAAGGAGCGGCATTCCATCGAGGAAAATCAACAATAGCTTAGCAGAGGTAAGTTTATATGCAATACATCGATTCCGGTTGTGTAGGATTAGTACTTCTTTTAATTATTTGAAATCAGAAAGTTAGGGTTTCGTTCATTCATTGTGTATGAGATCATTTTGAAGTTGTAATGGTAGTCTAATCACAAGGTTATGGTACGATGTTGTTTTTGATTAATTTGTATTCGATTACAGTAGTACATGGTTTGTAGGTTAGGGTTATGTGAATAGTGTTGATGTTACTCTGTTTTTCTGGCATTTTAATCTTCGCGATGTGATGCAGCCCTTCTTTTTTGTGTTAGGTGGTTTAATCTTGTTGATGTACACTTGTGTATATTGTTCCCAATAGTTATACATACATTGTGTATACACATATGTATTGAAGGAGGTATTTTGTTATATCAGAAGTGTATATTATGCTCTGTTTGAGGCGGAGGTACACATGTGTATTCCGATTAGTGGTATTGTTTTTTTGAGGAAAATGTGTTGAAGATTGTATAATAGGTTGTACACATATGTAAAGGGTGTTTTATGGTTATTATGCTCTGTTTGAGGCGGATGTACACATGTGTATTCCGATTATTGGTAATGTTTTTTGGGGAAAATGTGATGAAGATTGTACACTGGGTTGTACACATATGTACAGGGTGGTTTTGTTTGTTATGCTCTGTTTGAGGCGGGTGTACACCTGTGTATTCCGATTTTGCTCTGTTTTTACGCGATGTTATGCTGCTTTTACCCAACCATCCTGTCCTGCTGCTAGTATTGCCACCTCTACTATTTTGACTCTTTGTTGTACATATTATGTTTGGGGTCATAATTAACTACTTTTCAATACAATGCAGTTTCTACACTTTTTCATGGATGCCTGAGGTTAAGGAAATTGTTGTAGTTTGCGATCCATCTTACCGGGACATATTTGAAGGTCTAAATGTTGTTATGTGCCGCTCTTCTTTGCTCCCATTTTTTTTACTCTTTTTAGACATTAGTTATAAATAGTTGATGTGGTCAGATGCCAGAGAGAAGATCAATGTGGACCTGAAATTTGCATTGCCTGGTAAGGAAATACAAGATTCTGTATACAGTGGACTTCAGGTTCATCTTTATCTCTCATGTATTTCTTATTCAGTACTTCTTTACAAGCAAAATAGATGTCACATAAATCAATCATCATGGCATGCTTGGTAACTATCCAGTGAGTAAAAGAGATGTCTGTGCAAATATAATTGATTATGGACAGACAATTGATCTGACCCTGAACTAGTATTCGTATTCTCTTCTTATTCATAATTTGCTATACTAGTATTCGTATTCTCTTCTTATTCATAATAATTGATTATGGACAGACAATTGATCTGACCTCTGAACTTGTATGCATCCACGATTCTGCAAGACCTTTGGTGACATCCAGTGATGTAGAAAAGATTTGTTACTCTCAGTTAATCGTTTTCATCTCAAGTTGTATCTTTAATTCTCTTTGATTTTTAACAGGTTCTGAATGATGGGTTGCGAGCAGGACTTGGTGTTCCTGCTAAAGCTACTATTAAAGAGGTATAAAAACATACTTATTTGAGTTCCTGATTGTTTATTATGCTCTGTTTGAGGCGGGTGTACACATGAAGATTGTACACTGGGTTGTTGAACACTAGGATGCGGGTTTAGCAAAATAGTTTAACTTTCGTTTAATATAATACTATACATATGGTGTAAAGGCTAGTGTACATTTATGTAATGTACTGTTGTGCACATGTGTACAGACTGTTGTACACAGGTGAACATACCAGTGTACACCGAGTACCTGCTAACCCGACATGATTAACACCCCTATTTATCGATCTATACTCTATATATGGATGTAGCTCAATAAAAATTTGCAGCTAGTAATTTAGATGACTAAACTAAAATGTTATACTTATGTTCTAAGTGTTTCTTGTTTGGTATTTATGCAGGCTTTGCCCTGATTTCAAGAAGTGACTAACAGACTAACAGATACACCCAGGAAAAAACAGAATGTATGTGCTTTTGCATGTCTATTACACACATGATTACCAAAAAAACGATAAAACGTTTGTGTAGTTCTAAAAGTTTTTCTATTTTTTACGGTGACAAATGTTATAGGTGGACGAGCTTCTAAAACAACGAGAACATATCCAATCATCGTTTATAGTAGGTAGATCTTTGGTTGTTGGTAGCGGGAGCAATACGCAAGCTAGTAGTAATAACGGTGGAAATGACGGTAAAAATCCAGGTGGTGATGGTGAAAACAGCCACAGTCCGAGCGAAGAAGGAACCTCGAATCCCAAAAATGGTTCAATCTTAACCTCAAAGGAAATAGAAAAACTGGTTGATGACATGCATCATGGGTTTATTTAGCGTGAATCTTTTTGTGTTTTATTCATATTCGTAATGGCTTGTTAGTAATCAAAATCAAGAATTGTTTCAAAAGATTGTTGGGATATTTTAGTACCTGTATGTGTTTTGTTTGATTAATTAATTTGATTAGTTTTAAATGAAGGATGGGCTGTTATTTCTGAATCTATATTTTTGTTATTTGATGGTTTGTGTTCAACCATAGATATGTGGCTCCAATCTACTCAGGCTTTTATAGTGCTCTAGTTAATCGGAACGTAGTTTTCATCAAAGTGTTCGAAGGAATTATGGGTAGTTTTAACCATGCAAAATTCTCGTAAAAGCATTAAAAACCGCAGTCTTGTTTCATCATGTAAAAGCTATGCCATGTTTTTCTATAACTAAAACAAGGCATCGCCAATTTCACCTACATAGTCATCAAGAAACAAGTCTAAGAACAATATATTAAGACCCTACTATACTATGATCCAAACTAAAGTCTCATTAACAGAGCACATATAAAGAAGCCAATAGTCATCTTTTATTTCAATGTAAACTCATGAAGATGTCAATGAGTGTAGAAAAAATATGAGCTTTATGATGGAGAGGGTGAAACCCGAGCTTTAGAGTGTGTAAATATGATGTTTTAGGTATATTTGATGTGTTTACTTGCTTGGAATGAAGTAACTATGAGAATTTGTTGATTTCAGGTAAAACATGTAATTCGGTGCAATTACGATGATTAAGGGCGAAGTTATAAGCACTGGATGGGATATCGCAGCTCAAGGATGGATGTTAAAGCTTGTTCGGGTGTTATGAAGGCTCACGAGTGGAACAAGTGTGGAAAAGTGAAGTTCAGGGACTAATTTGTTAATTGTTGAAAGTTGAAAGTAAGGAGAAAAGTTGAGGGGCTTGTCTTGATCGTAGCTTATAGAAACCAAGTCGTAGCTTACGAGTTGGTGGTGTGTGAAAACAAAGTGGACAGAAATCTTGACTTGTAGGCTACAAGTTGAAACTGTAGCTTACGAGTTAGTACATGCATCAAAAAAGGAACAGAACATTTAAACCGTAACTTACGGTTTGTATGCGTAAGCTATGGTTGATAATACAGGCCATGAAACATATACAAAAGAAAAAAGTCAAGGCACATGGGCCGATAAAAAGAACAACATCACGTGGTCTGACTTTTGGACTCCATACATATCACGATTTGGAGGGATATTATTATTCTTTGGAAGATCACAAAACCACATCATCATCTCGACGGCAGGAAGGAGAGAGGCACAAGGCAACAAAGTCAATCACATCATCATCATCCAACATCCTTTGACATCATCTAACATCATCATCACAAGTAGACTTTGGAGGCATCAGTTGAAATCAGTAACTCACGTTGGAAGGAATCTCGGCCATCACATCATCATCAATATAGATCATCATCACACACGAATTGAGGCTTGACTTTTGTCAACATTCTTTTTATTATATTATAATTAGAATGATGATTTTAATTATGATTCAAGTGTGCAAAGAACGATCATCTGAGATGAGCGGCTAGTCTCCTAGTGGTTTCCTTCGGATGGAGGGTTTTTGTAAGTTGATTGATACTATGTGTTTGATACAATCGTTTTAACTCGGTGATCTAAGTATTCGATGCTTTTCACCTTTGATTTGATTTATTGGTTGTAAACAATTGCATTTATTTAAACCTTAATTTCTAAGCATTCAGTTCCCGAGAGTTCTAGTAATTGGGATATATTTGACATGGGGTTAGGGTTTGTAATTCTAATTGATAATCATTCGATAACCTCCCGTTATCTATTGACCGGAGTACTTAGACGTTGGTTATCACAATTGATGAATTAAGTTAAACACTTATGTCTATGTGAGTGTTTCGCTTAAACACATAATTGAATCTAGCTGTAAAACCTGAAATCTAGAGGAACCATTGTTCTTTCTATTGATTTAAATCTCACTTTTAGTTCGTAATTTTTAGATAATCAATCAAATCTGACAACTGCGTTTTACTTTTTCAATAGTAGTTAATCAAAACTGAGCATTACACACTTTCTACAATCCTCCTCTGGTTCGATACCCGACTTACTCTAGCTACTAGTTTATTTTGGTTTTTGCATGTCACTAACGACAGACATCACTTTACATCATTTGATGAACATTCTGTACGTTCTTTATCTTCTTTACTAACAAACAAAGGAGAAAAAAGGAAGTGAGTTTCATGCTCTTGACCTGTGTCATAATCAATAGAACATTATACAGTCCCAATCAACACCCAAAACCCAATAACAAACACCTAATTTAAACAATAAAAACACCTAATCTAAACAATAAAAACACCCTAACCCAACAACAAACTGTCAACAAACTTACATATGTGTACAATCATGAATAAATATATGTACATGTGTGTACGTTATAAAAAACAATCATATTAACACAATGTGTGCGTATGCACATACAACAAACATGTTCCAAACAGTTAAAATTACTACAATGTATATATACGTATACACATCAAATCATGATCAAAACACTTTCATATCCTCAGTCTGCTGCATCACTCAAATCTCATTTTAACGAATGTTGATTTGCCCGACCACTTTCACATCCTCTGTTACCAACCAGCCATTGCAACCATCATCGTCTTCAACTACAAATGCAAGCCTTATGTTATATCGTTTATGTAAAACTAGACATTAACAACAAAAGCAAAATTAACAAATATAATGAATTAAAATAAATTTAAGCCCAGTATATCCTTCTGTTGTGAGATTAAGGAAAATATAAAGATGTATTGAATTGGGGGTGAAGGTGAAAGCTGATGAATTGTGGTTATTGGAAGTTCTTTATTTCTAATTAAATCACGGATTAGAAAGTCAGAAGAATATATTAAATTGGCTCATTCTTGTTGTTGCAATCTGTGATCAATATCAGTTTCAGAATAATATTTAAAAACACAGTTACCAATTTTGAATACAAAATAATTCTCATACCTAAAACTTCAATAGCTTCAACGATGGTTTGCGAACTGAGACTTTAACCACATAAAACCAATTGACTAATGGATCAATGATTATTGAATCCTAAAAGTAAAAAAAAAAAACTAGCAATCTCCATACCGTATCATAACTGGAACTTTGATGAACAAGATGATCAGATTCAAAAGAAGATGAAGGTTAATGAAATTGAATCTGGGAAAAAGGTGTACCTGTCGATCTTATTTTTGGAGGAATTTTCAAATCGAATTTTTAATTAGACGATGATTCAATTGAATCACAAGAAAATAGGGATAAGTTGTATAATATAGTAACTGGTATTGATGAATCCATATTAACAAGATTATAATTAAATAAAAAACTCAAGATTTGACTTTAGGTTTTTTAAAAAGAAAAAGAAAAAACACAGAAAATGACACATAGGATCAAAATGAAAGAGAGGGCTTCATATGTTGACAAGTAGGATAGAAGGCTTAGATTTGTGACACCTCAGCTTTTTTTAGTTTGCTTTATTATAGTAGAAGATATATACTATATAGGGGAGGGTTCTATGCAGAACACTAAATATTGCGAGAACACGAAGAACACAATGAATCACCCATTTTTTCTATCCTAAAAACCTAAAAAGTAAATGAAAATGTTACACATATAAGATTTATTGTTTCTTACACTATAATTCAAAACAAAATATGGAAAAGTTTCACTTTTTGTATAGAACACTAAATATTGCGAGAACACGAAGAACACAATGAATCACCCATTTTTTCTATCCTAAAAACCTAAAAAGTAAATGAAAATGTTACACATATAAGATTTATTGTTTCTTACACTATAATTCAAAACAAAATATGGAAAAGTTTCACTTTTTGTATATCCTACACATATGTAGGTTATCTGTAGGTTAAATTACCAACATGTATGTAGGCTATGTGTAGGTTAAAATCATTGGTTTTTTGTGTATATATGATACACATATGAATGTAAGAAACATAAAGTTTGAAAAATATGTACTTTAAATCCTAATATTTAGTATTTTAGAGTTGTTCTTTTTGTTCTCGCAATAGTTAGTGTTCTGTAATGATCCTCACCCTATATATATATATATATATATATATATATATATATATATATATATATATAATTAGGATTATTTCAGAACCAATGAAGTAATTGAGAATCTTGAGAAACAATTTGGGCTACTTATGTTGTTGACTTTTTCTATTTTAGTTTTTTTTTTATTCCAAAGAGTATAATAGGAAGGTAAAAAAATTCCTGCCTTAATAATTGGTTATTTTCAAAATCAAATATACCTATGATTTTTAAACGTCCATAACTTTTTCATACGTAAGTATTATTTTAAGGACAATTACACCGTAAAACACATTTTATTACCTTTAATTTGAGTATGGTATTTCTATAGTTGAAAATGTGTTGATGATTTACATATACGTACATTGAAGTAATTGTTTTGAACATAGCTTGATATGGTACATATATGCACATTTGAAGAAGTTGATTGTTCTTAATATTGCTTTATAATATACATAATTGTTCTAATAATCAGTTTGATAATGTACGTATATGTAGATACTTGTTTTAAACGTGGTTTGATAATGTATATATATGTACAAATTAATAAATTATTTAATTTGGAGAGAAAAAAGAGAAGATAATCTAATTAAATATTTAATTGGAGAGGGAAATATTGGACTTTACTATAATGCGATTTTTTTAATTTTTTTAAGAATAAAAAATAATTAGTGGTCACATTGATTTTTTAAGTTTTCAAATTCCCTTTGGTTATATTAGAGCATCTCCACCGCATTAAAGCAGGCAGAGTCCGTTTTGAAAGGGTACACAAATCGGATGAGCACAACGTTGGAGATGATGATGACGGAAGTCTGGTCCAGTATATCGGACTCGTCCGAACTAAAAAATTGGGCCCCTTTTCGATTGTTTGAAATTAAAAAAAAAGTCCAACCACTACTTTTTCAAATAAATTAAAATTAAAATAAACTTTAACCAACCCAATATATATACCCATTTTAACATACAAACAAATATTCTCTACATACGCTTTATATTTATCGATTTAACATTTCCTATCAAACACCATGAGCTCGTCGTACAAAGAAACCACGTAACATACACCTCCATGCGGTGTTTTAGATACAAATAGCTTAAATGACAAAGAAACAACTCAATCTCCACCTCCTGTAAAAAGCTTCTCGTATCCATAAGGCAACAAGGTAAAAGAATTCAAAAAAAAAATTGCATGAGTCTGCAAGAAAGGACGTGGAACGGGTGTTCGGTGTCCTCAGAGCGTGATGGCACATTATACAAGGCCCAACAAAGATTTCGAGCCCAAGAGTTATATCCGATATAATATATGTGTGCATAACACTACATAACATGATAGTAGAAGACGAACGGTATGCCGTATTTGAGTGCTCGAATGATGATTTGCTACCACCGAATAGTTATATCGTAGGGAACCCAATCGCATGATTAGATAAATTTTTGAGTGCTTTAAATTTAATAAGCTAAAGATGAGCATGTCAAATCCAATGCTCGTTGTCTAGCTTAACTTGTAAACACACTAGGGACACAACTACTAAGTTCATTTTATAGATATAATTTGGTGAACGTTACCTCCGTCAACATTGTTCCATCGTCTTCGAACATCCAAAGTACGCCATGTTGTATCATGATTTTGTACCCAATCTCGTCAAGTTGACCAATAATTATTAAATTCATTCAGTGACGGAATATAATAAACATCGTGCAATGTCGTTTGTCCCCCAATTTTTCAATGCCCAATCTATCCCCAAACCTCTCTTTTCCAACCGTGTGACGATCAAGGTTTGTAAACCACCTGAGGTTACCCGGCATAAAGTTACTAGTCCCATGATATAAGAACCATGTATCATCTTCATGTTGAATTGATGCAAACTTCCTCAAAACGACTTGTTCTTCATTCAATAACATGACTTCCTTCTCATATCTTGCCATGTAGAGTATGGGACCGACTTCTTGAACAAGGTTGGTTTCTTCGTTTCTCTTGTTTGTGTGACAGGCTAAAGAAAAGTGACCTAAACCATCAGAATGAAAACACTTTAGCATAAAGCGGTCGTTTTGTTGTTTTTGTTCCGGTTGCTTGCCCTTCCCACGCCCCAAAACCTCAACTACTCTAACTAGCCTTGGCTCTTATTTTACCCTGCCATAACTCTTTTCCTCTTTTTCTTTGCCTCCCACTTTTCATAGGAGAGAAGTATCTAATCACGTTTAGTGGGTTGATCCTTTTCTTCAAGTTTAATCCGTTCTTCGTAGGCTATAGAACAACCCACGGCATCATTAAATCCAACTGTTATAAGGTTAATAGCTTGCTCGAGAGAAGCAACCATGTGAATAAACCTTTTCGACAAGCTATGTATAAACTTTTTAACCATTTCTCTTCTTCAATCACCGTTCTAAGGGAAGCAGATCTAGAAGCCATTATGGAAATCTTTCATGCGAAATCAACAATGGGCAAGGTTCCTTCATCCTTAAGAATTCAAACTCAGGCATCAAGGTTTTAAGTCTCGCTTCTTTTACTTGATCAACGCCTTGGAATAGTAAGGCCGTTGCAATCGAGTCCTTATTCTCATCTATTGTCGTTCCTGGATCAATAACCCCCCAAACCTTATTAACCTTGACGATATGTAGCCTTCATCTTCATATCCCGAACGACGTAATTCGTACTAGTGAGCATTAGACATGGAAGACTAGGCAGATGTTCCTTCCTGATTTTATGGTTTCTTTTAGTCCATAAACCAAAGAAACAAAATCCCCTTTTTTCTTTTGTTTTAGTCGCAATTAAAACAAACTTCTCGATTTCCTTTTTTTAAAAGCAGCCCCGAAAGAAATAACCCTCATGTTTGCTTTCTTCTTCTTAAATAACCGATCACAAACTTGAATCAGATTACGGTTGCTTTATCCGTGATACAAACAACAGATCCTTCTTTTGATCTTATCAAATGTGTGCGCCAAGTCTTCTTCGGTCGTCACCTTTGATGATTGCAAGAACTCGTAGCAAGATCTTTGATGATTGTCGTTCACTTTCCTCGGGCTAACAATTGGAGCAAACATGAAAAGAGAAAAATACTGGAAGATGATTATGGATAAATTTAACAAAAAGTTACCGGGATGGAAAGATAAATGTTTATCGTTTGCGGGCAGAATGGTGTTAGCAAAAGCGGTGATGGGTGCCCTTCCAAATTACTTCTTTTCTATGTATTTAGCCCCAAAGAAGGTTATAAAAGCTTTAGATGCAATTCGAAGAGACTTTATATGGGGAAGGAAAGCTGGAAAATATAAAATACGATGGATAGCTTGGGGAAAGATGACAAGACCGAAACAACAAGGCGGATTTGGACTGGGAGATTTAAGAAGTGCAAATCTCGCTCTTATGCTAAAATGGTGGTGGAAATATAAAACGAAACCGGAGGAATTATGGGCAAAAGTGATAAAATCAATACACGACAGTAAAAGATGTTATAAAATTATTCCGATTAACAATAATTATACAAGTATGTGGAAAGATATTGTGGTTGCGGGTAAAGAGCTTAGAGGCATAGGAATTTCGATATCAGAAGAGATCGTAGCAGAAGTGGGATCAGGGAGTACAGTGAAGTTCTGGCTGGATAATTGATGTGGGGGCAAGATATTTAAAGAAAGCTACCCAATGCTTTTCAAGATTGCTACGAACAGACAAGCGAAAGTGGCAGATTGTGTTATCAAGTTAAAGAACGAAAACTAGTGGAGATTAGGATGGGCAAGACCACCAAATACCGAAGAGGAATGGGCTCAATGGACCAGAATGCTGCAACAACTAAATAGCGTTAAACTCAAACCTGGAGAGGATCGGTGGAAGTGGAAAACGGACGATAAAGGTGAGTTCTCGGTTGCGGCAGTCAGGAAACAGATAATAAAACAAGATGGAGTCGGAACAGAGGAGTAATGGAAGCATTGGAACAAGTGGTTACCACCGAGAGTTAATTACTTTACGTGGAGAGCAACAATCGGAAGAATACCAGTCAAAGATGAATTAATTAGGAGAAGGATACCGGTTAACAGCCAACTATGTTCAAGATGCGAGATACAACATGAATCGGTAAACCACCTTATTTGCGGCTGCGCATCTTCAAATGCAGTTTGGAAAAATATATTCGTCTGGTTGAAGCTACCAAAGGCAACTGAATTCCTAGGGTGCAGAGAGGCTCTAGAATACGTCAATGGTTTAACAGGATCGAACGGATGGAAGAAAATAATTAGCTTAGTGTTTCAGACGACTATGTGGAATATTTGGAAGGCTCGAAACGAAAAGGAGTTTGAAGGCAACATACTAACCAGCAATGATATAGTAGAAACGATAATGGCGAACAGCTTCATTTGGCTAAAAAGTAGATCAAAATTCCAGGATATTGTATGGGAGCGATGGGCGGATTTCAATATTCGAGATATAGTGAGATAGTGTAATAGCGGTGGGCGTTGTACGTTTTATTTTGCTTGCTTTTTTTCTGTTTTGTACTTTGGGTTTTTACAGCATATGTTGGCCATGTTCTATTAATCATAGAATCTTACCGTTCAAAAAGCAAGATCTTCTTAATCGCAGGCCTTCAAAGATTGATGCTTTCTTGCTGGACATAAGGATCGTCAGTCTTGATCGAAACTTGCATACTAATTAGAAATTGGTACAAAACTTGCATACTAAGATATTGAATAAAAAATCATGTTCTCGTTCTTTATTAATGACTCTAATACCAATTTGAAAGAAACTGGTACAAAATTTGTGTACTAAGATCCTCATCATCATCATACTCAGTAAATCCCATCAATAGCAAAGCAAAGGTAGGGTCTGAGGAGGGTAAGATGTAGACAACCTTACCTCTACCCCGTAGGAATAGAAAGACTGCTTCCAGTGAGACCCCCGGCTCGATAGTAGCTTTGCATCAAGCCTTGGACATAAGGCACATAACACTCAGCAATCAGGACAAAGACCGATTAGTGCATGTACACTTTTGTCTTTCAGCTATCAACGCCACCACATGATGCATGATTAACCGTCCTCAGCTTTTAACGTTATTTTCACGAAATTAGTAAAATAACGTTAAAATAACAAAATTTGTGTACTAATATATTGAATCAAAAATCACGTTCTCGTTATTTATTAGTGATCCATAAATAATCAGGTTACATAATATATAAACCTAAAAAGAAACCTATTTTTGTTACACCCTAAATCGTACATGACAAAAGTCGCAGCGGAAAACACGAACCATAAAATTTCTTTCTTTATAAATACCTCAACTTATTTAAACTTTAACTTTAACATAACTCTTATTCATAAATCCGTCATCCTCTTATTTACTAATTAGAAACATAGCTTATGATTGCTACACTTTACATTCAACGTCCCCGTACAATCTATCTCGTGACTCGATCTTCGATCTCTAATCCTTGTTATAATCGCCCGTTATCCACACAACCTGCATTCACCACATACATTCGAAACATTAGCACACGTTATATAAACAAGCTCATTCATGTACACTTCCCATTTCGTTCTTTAACAAACTTTAAGCATCTCATCTGCGTATCCATTTCCTGATGAGGCTTCAATAATGTATCTGCATACCTTTCATTCTCAACGTACACCATTATTAACGTTAACCCTCAACGGGTCTAAATCACGCTTACATACGTACATACATTAAACTTACATCTTTACATTCATGCCTACACTCGTACACATCTTTATACGTACATACATACACTTCCACATTCGTACATACCCTTCCTACATCATCACATACATACATACTCTCTTACATCATCACATACATGCATACACTCGTATATACGCTTATACATACATACATACATACACATCTACGTACAAACATACCTTTCCTACAACTTTACACACGTGCATACACTCATATATGTCTTTATACATACATACCTACACAATTACACACGTACATACCTTTCCTACATCTTACTCTTAGGGTTACAAAACATGCATGCGTATAGGACCCACATACTATAAACGTACCTACGGTCACGCATACCTTACTTACATA
Organism: Helianthus tuberosus; assembly: GCA_030545235.1. Taxonomy (NCBI): domain Eukaryota; kingdom Viridiplantae; phylum Streptophyta; class Magnoliopsida; order Asterales; family Asteraceae; genus Helianthus; species Helianthus tuberosus. The sequence continues at coordinate 93,798 of JARYGA010058823.1, read as the reverse complement.
ACTTCCACATACGTGTACAGGTGCATACAAACATACATACTTGCTTATCTACGAAGGTACATACCTATATGCTCAGGAGAAACTTTACAAATCATCGAGTGATACACCGGGATGCGTTACGGATCACTCGGAAATGCAATACAAAGCAAAATCAGAGAATCGGACTAGACAACCCGTCGGCGACGGGGTGGGGACCCGTCGGCGACGGCCTCTCCTTATACCCGTCGCCCAATTGTCCCGTAAACAGTCATTTAGGCCGTCGGCCACTTTCGATCTTTTGGGAGCCCGTCGGCGACGGGGTGGGAACCCGTCGGCGACGGCCTCTAGAAAAGTTCCTTTTCTGCAGATCCGTTTCGTCGTCCGAACGCACTAAAACGCGCGTAACTTTTGAACCGTTTACCCGTTTAACCTCCCGTTTCTTCCTACACGCTTGTAAATTCACATTCTATTATATGAACTTAAAATCCCACATCCGGATTAAGGAAATTCTTAACTTACATGCATTCGGCTTATTATGATCTTCTAATTATTTGACCCGTTAGTGCATTATTCAACATAAGCTGTTTAATTGACCTTAATCTCATAAGAATTTAATAATTTCATTGACGCCTATCATAAAGATTAATTTCCCGGATGTCTAGCATTCTCTTATCCCATTTTTCGCTCAAAAGCTCATTTTGTCCCGTAATGGGTATTTACGCATTGTAAGGTCTATGGCTTACAAAGACCATACTTCTCACTTCCATACTTGTCTAAAACATTACATTGATCGAACAACTTGGTTCTAAACCATTTTTACTATCGTTTGCCCAAAATCCCCATCAAGGGCATTTTGGTCAACCTTATTTCAATCATCTACAACGAAAGACTTCATCACATATATGACCTCAAACATGATGTTCAATTAATTTAAACAGTATATTACTTACTCGTACTAAGAAGTGATTACAAGAATCACTTACCTTGTGCATCCGCGTTCGTAACATCTTCCTTGCCTCATCTTGACCCGTTAGCCTTCCATGCTTGGTCCGTGCTAGTGTGGTTCCTATTCTTTCATGCCGTCATGCCATGATTATGTTAGTATTCATGCTTATTCATATTAACACATATTTTCCAACTTTTATTTATTTGACTTTCACTAACACGCATATGACATGACTCGTCAATCACATAGTTCAATATCTTCGAAATCTAAATTCGTTATCCCACGTAACACATAATTGGTCTAACACGTATTCCATGATCTCTCGATTCTTATATTTGTGTCAAAATACCTAACCATGTTAAAATTCCTCGGTTGACTTTCAGAAATTCAACCTTTTAGCATATAACTCCCAACTTGTGATCACGCATTCATGTTGATATAGTGGACCATATTAATGACATGATATTCATTTCATACATAATGTTGTATGACACAAACAACTACATGATCGCCTATTCACATACACAATAAACACATACTTATGCTTTCATGATTCTACATTTGACAATCACATAGCTAAGTTAGATAATCTAACGTAATTCATAACATCACCCTTTACTAGTATGGTCATATGTTATACATTTAATATACATTCACTTCTTAATCGCAATTAAGTGATTAATAGAAACACATGGCGAGCATCGCCCATTCAAGCATAATGTATAAGCCTTTAATGCATAATCTTGACAACACATACATTCAACCCGAATTCTTGTACTAGTTCCATCTAAAGCACACTCCATAAGTTAGTATACCACTAATTGCATCATTATCATACATCATTCATATATGTCAAGCCACTTCCTAAACTCTCACATCTTAACTTCTCTTAGACATTTTATCATACACTTGGTGTGCATACTACTTCCTAAGCATAAAGTACAAGCATTCTTTGCATCTTCTTACTAGTTCATATCAAGATCATCAATTTCCCGCTAATTCTCACATAACTTTCATCCTAAATCAAGGTCATTAACAATAATCCACAATATTCAACTTCATATACATCAAAACCATACTTGATTTAACACATGCAACATCATCATCTTCATAACATTACTACTAGAAATGGGTTTCACCATTAAACATCAAATTAACCTAAACCATGCATAATCCATGTTATATATGATGATTCTAACACATACCCATCATCAATTTCATACAAATTTCGAAATTTACATCATAACCCACTTCGTGAAAGATCACCAATCTAACTTTTAAAACATACCTTAGAATCCCATTGAGAAGGTGATCGTTAATCCGTACTCGGTTATGGATTTAGACTTCATTTACCCTTCCATTTTGGGGATTTTTGTGAAACTAGGGTTTGAACCTTGTTTCCTCTTCCTGGATGTCGACACACACACACACACTATGTGTGTGTGTGGTGTTTTAAGTTTATTTTATAAAAATCATGTTTCCCCACTTAACGGTTTTGGTCCCTCAAGTTTTATTTTAATTATATAAGAGACTAAAACTCACTTCTTTATATTAACCGGGTTCTAATTTACCAAACCCGTTTTTGGGGTGTTACAAGTCTACCCCCCTTAAATGAGGTTTCGTCCCCGAAACCTTTCTCATTTATATTACACACACACATCTAGGTTTGACTTCCTAGTCACATCATAATCATAGGTAATCATCGTATCTCATTTCATAATTATTCAATCAATTGGCTTCCTCTTCTTAACAAGTCTATACTTTCCATGGCATACTTTCATATAACATTCTCATTTCCTTTGACCCGTTAATAACAGGTTAATATACATATTTATTCAAACTTATAATAATGCTTACACTCATATGATCCGTTTATACGGATTTAGTACTTTCACCTCATCCTTAAAGATTCCATTCTATAGACACATTGTATAACATTTAACTCTTGTTTTGTTATCATAACAAATCTGCTATGTCATTGTCATACCTACGTGCTTAACTCCGTAGCTAACATCATTCTACGTTTCTATAATCTTTTGTACCATACATATCCTCACGTTACTTGCACATTCGGATATTTTCATTCCTATCATTCTTTTGTTCTTTTGCTTTACATTACTTTTATGACTTGTTTGACGCATACAAGGTCAAGCTATTGACTTCTTCTTATGTAGACTAGTTCCGTCTTTTATATCTTAAATCCGTTTCGCGGATTCGAACACATTATTCATACCTTTCGCACCTTCTATGTTTTGAATCCGTCTCGCGGATTCAAACATTGCATTTACGCCTTTCATTCTTTGAATCCGTCTTGCGGATTCAAACATTGCATATACGCTTTTCATCCCTTGAATCCGTCTCGCGGATTCAAGCATTGCATTTCATGTTTCGAATCCGTCTTGCGGATTCTAGCATAGCATTTCATGTTTCGAATCCGTCTCGCGGATTCTAGCATAGCATTTCATGTTTCGAATCCGTCTCGCGGATTCTAACATAGCATTTCATATTTCGAATCCGTCTCGCGGATTCTAGCATAGCATTTCATATTTCGAATCCGTCTCGCGGATTCTAACATAGCATTTCATATTTCGAATCCGTCTCGCGGATTCTAGCATAGCATTTCATGTTTCGAATCCGTCTCGCGGATTCTAACATAGCATTTCATATTTCGAATCCGTCTCGCGGATTCTAGCATAGCATTTCATACTCTCATTCTTGAGAGTCTTACATTTCTCTTCACCCTCACGTCCACCTACTACTTAATTCTAACGGACATACCTGTATTAATTATCACGGTCCCACGAACGTCATATGCTTCACGTGTACTGGCCAGGTACACAATCCACATACTAGTTTCGTGTCTTCGTGTAATTGTCACCTTATATCCGAAGAATTAGGTTTCGGCACGTGTATCATTTTTCAAAACATGTTTACTATACCATCATGGTCCTTCATTTAGCATTTTTCTTCCCTTAATGCATTTTACCATTTCATATACCGACATATTGAGTTTACGTACCTGGGTTCAACTTTATCTTATTTCATGCCTTGGTGTCGGTACTTGACCGCACTCGCGGATCATCCTCTTCAAGCGCTTATACTTACCTTGCATATACAAAACCGTCAGTTTCTTTATGTGTATACATAAGTACATACTTACATTCTCTTTTACCTTTGGATCTTGACCGAGTCTTGGATTGTACGGGTTTCTTATCACAAGAGCACACAGGTTTGAGTTCAAGCACTTACCTTCTTACACTTGATTCTCTCAAACCAGGGCTCTGATACCAACTTGTTACACCCTAAATCGTACATGACAAAAGTCGCAGCGGAAAACACGAACCATAAAATTTCTTTCTTTATAAATACCTCAACTTATTTAAACTTTAACTTTAACATAACTCTTATTCATAAATCCGTCATCCTCTTATTTACTAATTAGAAACATAGCTTATGATTGCTACACTTTACATTCAACGTCCCCGTACAATCTATCTCGTGACTCGATCTTCGATCTCTAATCCTTGTTATAATCGCCCGTTATCCACACAACCTGCATTCACCACATACATTCGAAACATTAGCACACGTTATATAAACAAGCTCATTCATGTACACTTCCCATTTCGTTCTTTAACAAACTTTAAGCATCTCATCTGCGTATCCATTTCCTGATGAGGCTTCAATAATGTATCTGCATACCTTTCATTCTCAACGTACACCATTATTAACGTTAACCCTCAACGGGTCTAAATCACGCTTACATACGTACATACATTAAACTTACATCTTTACATTCATGCCTACACTCGTACACATCTTTATACGTACATACATACACTTCCACATTCGTACATACCCTTCCTACATCATCACATACATACATACTCTCTTACATCATCACATACATGCATACACTCGTATATACGCTTATACATACATACATACACATCTACGTACAAACATACCTTTCCTACAACTTTACATACGTGCATACACTCATACATGTCTTTATACATACATACCTACACAATTACACACGTACATACCTTTCCTACATCTTACTCTTAGGGTTACAAAACATGCATGCGTATAGGACCCACATACTATAAACGTACCTACGGTCACGCATACCTTACTTACATAACTTCCACATACGTGTACAGGTGCATACAAACATACATACTTGCTTATCTACGAAGGTACATACCTATATGCTCAGGAGAAACTTTACAAATCATCGAGTGATACACCGGGATGCGTTACGGATCACTCGGAAATGCAATACAAAGCAAAATCAGAGAATCGGACTAGACAACCCGTCGGCGACGGGGTGGGGACCCGTCGGCGACGGCCTCTCCTTATACCCGTCGCCCAATTGTCCCGTAAACAGTCATTTAGGCCGTCGGCCACTTTCGATCTTTTGGGAGCCCGTCGGCGACGGGGTGGGAACCCGTCGGCGACGGCCTCTAGAAAAGTTCCTTTTCTGCAGATCCGTTTCGTCGTCCGAACGCACTAAAACGCGCGTAACTTTTGAACCGTTTACCCGTTTAACCTCCCGTTTCTTCCTACACGCTTGTAAATTCACATTCTATCATATGAACTTAAAATCCCACATCCGGATTAAGGAAATTCTTAACTTACATGCATTCGGCTTATTATGATCTTCTAATTATTTGACCCGTTAGTGCATTATTCAACATAAGCTGTTTAATTGACCTTAATCTCATAAGAATTTAATAATTTCATTGACGCCTATCATAAAGATTAATTTCCCGGATGTCTAGCATTCTCTTATCCCATTTTTCGCTCAAAAGCTCATTTTGTCCCGTAATGGGTATTTACGCATTGTAAGGTCTATGGCTTACAAAGACCATACTTCTCACTTCCATACTTGTCTAAAACATTACATTGATCGAACAACTTGGTTCTAAACCATTTTTACTATCGTTTGCCCAAAATCCCCATCAAGGGCATTTTGGTCAACCTTATTTCAATCATCTACAACGAAAGACTTCATCACATATATGACCTCAAACATGATGTTCAATTAATTTAAACAGTATATTACTTACTCGTACTAAGAAGTGATTACAAGAATCACTTACCTTGTGCATCCGCGTTCGTAACATCTTCCTTGCCTCATCTTGACCCGTTAGCCTTCCATGCTTGGTCCGTGCTAGTGTGGTTCCTATTCTTTCATGCCGTCATGCCATGATTATGTTAGTATTCATGCTTATTCATATTAACACATATTTTCCAACTTTTATTTATTTGACTTTCACTAACACGCATATGACATGACTCGTCAATCACATAGTTCAATATCTTCGAAATCTAAATTCTTTATCCCACGTAACACATAATTGGTCTAACACGTATTCCATGATCTCTCGATTCTTATATTTGTGTCAAAATACCTAACCATGTTAAAATTCCTCGGTTGACTTTCAGAAATTCAACCTTTTAGCATATAACTCCCAACTTGTGATCACGCATTCATGTTGATATAGTGGACCATATTAATGACATGATATTCATTTCATACATAATGTTGTATGACACAAACAACTACATGATCGCCTATTCACATACACAATAAACACATACTTATGCTTTCATGATTCTACATTTGACAATCACATAGCTAAGTTAGATAATCTAACGTAATTCATAACATCACCCTTTACTAGTATGGTCATATGTTATACATTTAATATACATTCACTTCTTAATCGCAATTAAGTGATTAATAGAAACACATGGCGAGCATCGCCCATTCAAGCATAATGTATAAGCCTTTAATGCATAATCTTGACAACACATACATTCAACCCGAATTCTTGTACTAGTTCCATCTAAAGCACACTCCTTAAGTTAGTATACCACTAATTGCATCATTATCATACATCATTCATATATGTCAAGCCACTTCCTAAACTCTCACATCTTAACTTCTCTTAGACATTTTATCATACACTTGGTGTGCATACTACTTCCTAAGCATAAAGTACAAGCATTCTTTGCATCTTCTTACTAGTTCATATCAAGATCATCAATTTCCCGCTAATTCTCACATAACTTTCATCCTAAATCAAGGTCATTAACAATAATCCACAATATTCAACTTCGATCATATACATCAAAACCATACTTGATTTAACACATGCAACATCATCATCTTCATAACATTACTACTAGAAATGGGTTTCACCATTAAACATCAAATTAACCTAAACCATGCATAATCCATGTTATATATGATGATTCTAACACATACCCATCATCAATTTCATACAAATTTCGAAATTTACATCATAACCCACTTCGTGAAAGATCACCAATCTAACTTTTAAAACATACCTTAGAATCCCATTGAGAAGGTGATCGTTAATCCGTACTCGGTTATGGATTTAGACTTCATTTACCCTTCCAATTTGGGGATTTTTGTGAAACTAGGGTTTGAACCTTGTTTCCTCTTCTTGGATGTCGACACACACACTATGTGTGTGTGTGGTGTTTTAAGTTTATTTTATAAAAATCATGTTTCCCCACTTAACGGTTTTGGTCCCTCAAGTTTTATTTTAATTATATAAGAGACTAAAACTCACTTCTTTATATTAACCGGGTTCTAATTTACCAAACCCGTTTTTGGGGTGTTACAATTTTTGACTCAAATTAGGATTAAAAAAGTATCTCAAAAAACCCCAAAGTTTATAACTCAGTCACTTTTTACCCGAGCATTGTAAGTCGGTCACTTTTTACCCGAACTTAGACAAGATTAGACTAACATATATATTGTCCTTAGGATAAATCATTTTCTCCAAAATTTCCAAGAGTTACTAGCTAGTAGTGAAAGTGTTCTAGGGTGTTTGAGAAACGGTTTCTTGTGAATTTTCTGTTGAAGTCATAACTCAAACAGTTGAAATCAATGTTAATATCATTATAATGTAAGGAGGAGTTAGTGAAAGCAGGTTCTAGTTAGTAGAGTTTATTTGCTGAATATGTTTTGTCTTTTGTTATGTTTTTGTGCCTATTTAGCAAGTCACGTTCTGTTGAATTAATTTAAGTAAACATGGTAGCATTATTACCTTCTCTTGTGTTCACAAATGGCTAACTCAAGCACATATAATGCAACAGGATACTTGTGTTAAAAGCAAAGTATGAGTTCTGGAGTATTAGACTAAGCTAAGAACTCCATTGCGTTCCCGGACAAGATCTCGACGCATAGATTTGTAGCAAATCTACTGCTACAGATTAAAATTTGTTACGTCAAGACGCGTGTCAATCTGTGATTTATAAGTAATTTTCAAAGATTATTGTTATTTTGTTAATTTATCCGTTCAAACATGACAATTCTGGTGGTTTTCCCATATTTAAAGTGTTAATGAAACAAAAAAATGCTGGTAAAAGAATATTATGATGAAGGCATGTCACCCGAAATGTATAATACCTAATAAACCGTATGTTTTACTTAACAAATTACATACGAATATAGTTTTTTCTGAATAAAAAGAAACATAAAAGGTATTGAGTTTTCAACTTGTTCATTGTCCAGCTTTTTAAATTATTTCACTCCTATATCTGCAAAATTAATTGGGAAAAAATGACTGCTTGAACAAACAAGTATCTTAATGAAAGCCAAAATCATCAAGTAACATATATTTATATTCCAAGATACAACGGAATCAACGTTAAGTAAAAAGTAGTAACAAAATTAATTATACATTAGAGGACAGAAGATCAACTTTCATTAGAGAAATTGAGAATGGGTTTGCGAAGCAACGAGTCAATCTTCAATGTCGAGCAGACCAGCAGAAACACGAAAACAAGTACAGAAATTGATGATAAAACAAGTGCCAAACTTGTTGCAGTTACATCCTTTGCCTGAATAGCGTACGCCATGGAGGCAAGTGCAAGGAAAGAAAGTGGAAAGGAGAAAGCCCACCATGCCACACTAAAGTTTTTCACTGATTTCTTGAACATCACCGGCCGACTAGCCTGTTTTAATTAACAACATCCAAAGTTAGACTTCATAAAAATATTATTTGCAAATAGAAAGATTAGTTTCATTTGGTGAAGATTTTTTTTTATCTTTATTGATTTGAAGAAGTTTTCTTGGTTAATATTTAGGATTTGTTTTGATTCTAGATGATCTGCTAGTTGCCTAGTTGAACTACGGATGTACGTGTATAATGTTTAGAATTTTTTTTAGAAACGGTGTATTTTGAATATATTTTTAGGATAACGGGGAAGTTAAAAAAAAAAATGGTTTTTGGTGTATCCTCTATTAGGAATAGCGGATTAGGAGGAAATTAAATTGTGTTGCAGCAATGCTCAGGTAGGTGTCAGGTGGGGTGTCAGATGTTTTCTAATCCTCTATTCTCAATAGAGGATTAGGAGGAAACACTTAACCATGGTTCAAGCCTCACCCGAGACCAAACATAAGCCAGTTAAAAACCTAAACCCAGTTAGAAAACTTAACTCTAATAAAGATCAGAACCCCCTAAACCATGGTTTTTAACTGGCTTATGTTTGGTTTTTAACTGGGTTTAGGTTTTTAACTGGCTTATGTTTGGTCTCGGGTGAGGCTTGAACCATGGTTAAGTGTTTCCTCCTAATCCTCTATTGAGAATAGAGGATTAGAAAACATCTGACACCCCACCTGACACCTACCTGAGCATTGCTGCAACACAATTTAATTTCCTCCTAATCCGCTATTCCTAATAGAGGATACACCAAAAACCTTTTTTTTTTTTTGACTTCCTCGTTATCCTAAAAATATATTCAAAATACACCGTTTCTAAAAAAATTCATAATGTTTATGAGGATCCGTTAGTTGAAACATCGGATGTCATACGTTTATCAAAGTTCGTGATGACTTGACAAAGAGTTATTGACTTTTTAACAAAAAACACTATTCATATCTGCTACTCCAACTAGGGGATCACCTATGATCAAAACTAGTTCTAAAAATCATGAAAACTTCTCCAAACCACCTGAAGATGGTAAAACATTTGGTAAGCTAACATACCAATGATGTGAAGAGAAATAAGGATAGAAAGAAGAGCATTTTGCATAGAATATCAAAGTTTCCACTAATCGATTTCCAAGCTAAGGCGGCCATGCTCGGGGTGGCGACAAAGAGGAAGAAGACGGGTCTGAGTCGCGAAGGAATGTGATTATTGCCCGTAAAACGTTGGTAAAGAGTGATAAACACTACCAAATAATGTGTCATCCCTAATGTAAACAAACAAATACCACTTTCTGTCCATCCCATTTTAATGGCAGCATGGGATCCTACTAAGTTCCCAATCACGGACATCTGACTCGTGGGATTCGCCACCATCGAGAGAAACCGTTTCTCTGTCGTGAACCACTGCCCATATATCTTAACATCTAGAGCAATTACAGGAATAATAAGCGGCCACCATATGTATTCATAAGAATATTTATTTCTAAAAATGAACTTGGGAGCTGACTGAAGCAACAAAAGCCATGATACCCATGGGGCAAAAAGATAATTTACTCCTATATGGTGATGGTATTCTGCTTTCACCATGTTTAAATGGAAAATGCACCTAAGAATGTAGAGTATAGAGAGAGAGACAAATATGCATAACGCAAGACACCAGATGAGGAAGTAGGTGGTGGAAGGTAATTTGGTGAACATGCTATCGAAACTTTGCGAAAAATCGGTTTTTTCACTTATTGTTTTCCATAACAAAGCTTGAGCACCAAAGGATATGCAAATCCTGAAGTAGCCTGCATTGATCTTAGCTATTATGGCTTGTTGTGATCGCGTTGATTGGTATTCTTGATTTTTAGTGATAGTTTGCTTCGTGGGTTGTTCATAGTTTTTGATGATCGAAGAGTCGATAACGACCTCCAATCCGATTTCAGGATGAACCATTGCAGCGGAGCTCAAATGTTGGTGTAGATACGAGGGCGGAAGTGTAAGAAAGTTCTTAAGGATGTGGGTTATATGTGTTTTAGCGTGAATGCTTTATATAAGAGAATCGAATCTGGTCATATAGTGAGACAAAAATGGACGTCAGAAAATTCGGTTTGCATAGTAATCACCCACTTCAATGTTTACCCTAGTTACTCTCTCTCTCTCTCTCTCTCTCTCTCTATATATATATATATATATATATATATATATATAAAAGTGTTGATGTAAACAGTTTTTTAAAGTGCTGTAAAAAGGCTGAAAATACCTATTGGATGTTTTTTCTTTATAGTTGTATTTGTAACATTTTCATGTACATATGTGCAAGAAATTGTGGCTAAACTTGCACAGAAAATCGAATGTGTATGACACATATTTAGGAAAAATGTTGATTGCCATACATGGTAATTAAAAGCTCATTTTGATTTTCAAAGCATGCCATTAACAACAGTATGAAAACCTATGATCACACAAGAGAAAAAATCAAACAAGAATTCAGTCTATGATTTATATTACATTAAGACAATGATATTTCTAATTTGATTTTACGGTGTATAGTTTCAATAACGAGTTACCGAATAAATGAACTTTGAAGTTTATTTAATTGTAAAATAAATATACGGCGTACGCCATGAATGTATGTGTGGCTTCATCATGGCTGGAAAGACTCAAGGAGCACAGGCTCTCCTTCAATTCGATCCTCCATATTGCATATGGCGTATAATTCTATACATATATCCTTTCATTAAACTAAAATAATTGTAAATTAGAATTCAGTGTTTAATTAAATGATATTCAATCTGTAAATTATAAGTCCTTGCATTAAATTCTTGTATGTGTTCATGTTCATCAATACCTTTGTGTCATAGTTCTTTCATATATGCCCATTTCGAATTGTTACATGGAATTCATGAAATTAAACCCTTTTCATTATATAATTACAATGTTAAATATAAAAGAAAAGTACATAGTTAAGAAAAGCAAAACGTAGTTGTTAATAGGCAGAAAAAGCAAAGTGCATAGTTCAAAAAAGAAACAATAATTAAATGCTAAATTCATAAAATAAATATTAATAAATAAAATTAAAAACTAGTTGAGAAGTAATAAGCTAAACAAATTTAATTCAGTTAGTTATTTAAGGGAAAGTTCATTTAAGAAGAAATATAATGTGAGAAGAAAAATAAGAAAAGATATATTAGTAAAATACTATTTCATTTATAACTTACATCATTAATTTTTCTCTCTTTAATTAATTAGTCAACTAATCATTAATTATCGAACATATAATCTACAAAACCTACACATATTAAAATTTCGCTACATATACCCTACACATTATAGAATTTTATCCTACACAGTCGAAATTTATCCTACACACCTCGAAATATATTCTACACAACTCGTAATTTATCCTACACAATTAGTAATTTATTCTTTACTTTAAATTAAGTTGTTTTTTATAATTTGGAAAAAGTATATATATTTTGAAAAGTAGTTACAAATATTTATTAAAGGGGAAGAATACAAAATATTAATTTATGTAAGTTTACCAATATACCCTTATATTAAAATTAAAAGCAAATATTAAATGAAGTAAAATGAAGCATTCTTGTTGGTTGAAACTTTTTTTTATTCTTAAAAAAAAAATTCTCATTTGAACTCTCCACTACTTATTTATTAGGTATAATTTGGCTCATAGAAAAATAAGTGGAAACATTTTCAAACAATTACAAGAATCTTGAACACACGAAATTGTTACACATGACAGACCAGAAACTTATTGAACCGTACCATTTAAAAGTTTTAATTTCATTTTATGTCCAAAAAACACATGTTTTATATCACTTTAAGTCCTTTACACCAAACTGAGTTAAATTACTCAGTTAGATTTATTTAAGGCAAATGTATTATTGGTATTTTACCTTTTTGCTTTATTACTCACCCCTTTATATCCCCGCTTTATAATATCTGCATCTTCTTCCTCAAGAAAAAATAGGGTTTCAAGTTCTGCATTTCTTCCTCTTTATATCCGGCAACACTTATCGCACAACTTACCTAATTTTTCTTCGCAAGAACGAGGCATCACGATCTGCTGATGATGATGGTTATGGTGATTCCAGCCATGCTGCTATACCTAAGAACATTTTGCCCCCATTAAAAGACCAGCTCAACAAGAAGAAGAAATCACAGACTGATTTTGTTGCAAATCACAATCACGCAATGATGTTAGGGGCTATATGGCAACATCTGAACCAATAAGTGCTGAATGATTAAGAAGTCTAAATTGATAGGAGTCTCTAAACCAGTATGTGTTGAGCCAGTAAAGTAATGTTTGGTTGAACCTCTGAATGAATGTGGATAATTACGTTTTACCCCTTTGAACTATGATGCAAATTTTTTGATATACATGTATAAAAACTGAAAATTATAGGAAATCTAGTAAATGCTTTTTGATTCAACATAAATTCAACATCTTAACAGTACCTTTAAATCCTTATTTAAGCAATTTAACAATACCTTTAAATCCCAAATGCTTTTTGATTCAATTCAACAATACCTTTAAAATCCTACCTTCAATTCAACATCCACGAAAATACACAACAGTGGTTGATAAAATTATAATACTTGTCAGCTATGACTTACCAATCAACGAACAGAGAAGTAGATTAACGACCGGAAACTGGCGGAAGCGACCGGAAAATATTATTATACAGGTCAGGGAGCTTAGCAGTGACTATAGAAGGGAGAAGCGATGAATGTTAAGGGAGAAGAGAGAAGCGGTTTGAGGGAGAATGGAGTCGGAAGATGGAAGGTTTACGGTGGGGGAGAGCGCCGAAAATAAAGGCCGCCGGAGATGGTGGGTGTTGCTCGGTCGACGCTGTTGTTGATGATGGTGGAGGGCTGCGGAACGTGGGAGGAGGTGGAGGAGGGCTGTGGAATGGGCAGGTCTGGAGGGAGATGATAGGCGGCACTGTATGTCACGAGGGGTAATCAAGTCACAATTTCCATTCAGCTACTTTTACGTGTTGAATGGTTCAGAGCTGAATTCAGAGGAGAAATTTTTGTGAACCAAACAGCCAAACCTCTGACCGATTCAGAGGTTGGCTCTGAATGAAGCCATTCAGATGTAAACAAACAGGCCTTTAGTCTAAAAGTGGATAGTGAGGTAAATGTTAACCCTAAATCTACTTTAACTGATGGTGATTGGACCCAACTGCTTAGCGCCCCTAGTAAGGGCAATGGAGGATTGCCTAAGGTATCAGGTTTGTTGAAAGATGGGAAGAGACCGGTGCGGTCTGGTTCGAATTTGTTAGCTTTGGACCGCAAACGCTGAAATAGTAGATGGAGATCACGGTGGTTTTAATTCGATGCAAGCGGGTGCTGGAGAGCAAGGTGTTGCTGAAAACTTATCTAGTGAAACCGGACGGAAGGATGCAATTGTTGTGACAGATGAAAATGATAGGACAAACACAGGCTTGCCTGCTCCTCCGATTACAGTCATGAAATGCAATCGGCTTTTGATTCTGTTCCTGATTTAAACCTACAAGTGAAGAATGAAAAAATCGTGTCCAATAGCAGCATGCTGCCTGGCAGTGGAGTTGCGATAACTAGTTCATCTAAGAAGACAGAATCAATGTCTGCAAGTGATGGTGAGTTGGATACCTAATTTTTGAAACCCTAATTTTTCTTGAGCCAGAAGATGCAGATCTTATAAAGAGGGGATATAAAGGGGCGAATAATAAACTTTTAAAAGGCACGTTTCAAAACTTATATAATACATAATGGACAAAAAGTGGAATTTCATCTTTACAAAATATAGTTGGAATCAATAAATCATAAATAATATTAGATCTTTAAATATATAGTGCTTCCATTTGCAGCGCAGTGGTTGTGACATCCGGGTGAAGGCTCGACTCAGGATTCAACCCGGGTTCGAGTCCAACGGGGGGCGAGGGTTTACCCATTCCACGGGGTTCCTGTGCATCAGGGGTGTGCTACACTTTCTAGCGGTGGTCGAGTAGTCGGTCTTTAAACATAGCTCCGAAAGAGTGTGTTTACACGTTGAAAGCAGTTAGCCATTAAAAAAAAGATCTTCAAATATATAAACCTATGATTAAATATTTTTTATTGGATCTTAAATGCCTGTAATTCGCATTCAGTTTGTAAAATTTATAAAAATATGATTGAAGGAAACAAAATTTTGAATTCAAAAAACAATGGTAAAAATTGAAATAATCAATTAATTTAGGTGTTTAAAATATTGGAGTTGATTAAAAGCTAAGAACATTCTGATAATATAATAACTATCTATAACAAAATTTTATTTTTCGAAAATAATAAGTAACATCATAAATTATTCAGTAATAATAAGTATTAATAGGAGAGAGAAGCAAGGGCGGACCTAAGCCCAGCCCATGATGGGCGGGCGCACCCCCGGGAAAAAAAAAATTTAGTGCTAAGTTCCGTCGAAAATCCCGTCCGCACCCCATGGAATTTTCCGTCCGCACCTCTTGGAATTTTTCGTCCGCACCCCTTAGGTAAAAAGTGTTGTCAATTTATATTTGAGAAAAATGCCCGGATAGTCCCTGTGGTTTCACCTTTTTTCACCTATAGTCCCTATCTTTCTAAAACTACTTGAATAGTCCCTGTGGTTTTCCGTTTTGTTCTCGGATAGTCCCTGGGTCTAACTTCAGTTACTTTTCTCTGTTAAAATAATGTGGAATGACAAAAATACCCTTACTAAAAAACAAAATAACTTAAACTATTTAATAGATTTATTTTTATGTGGGACCCACTACTTTCTTCCCCTCCCCTGCATATCCAACCAGGCTTCCGTTACCGTCCGGTCGTTACTCAACCAGGCGGTTTCTCACTCTAACAGTAAACATGCCAGGTTGTCAACCAGGCGGTTTCTCACTCTAACAGCTAACCGTTCGGTGATTTCAGCGTATAACGCACGTGAGATTCTGATCGGAATATTATTCGAAACGAGTTTGAGTTTGAACTCACCGGAGTTGAATCTGGAAGTGTTAGCGGTTTTATCTTCGTTTCCGTTAACGGAATCGGAGTGTGTGTTGATATCGTCAGATCCGGATCGAATTTCGTACCTAATTTCGTTTCTATCGCATTCTTCGATTGACGTTAAGGTTAATTTAGCATCGTTGCTTGAAAATGTCGTCGTCGGAACCAGATCGCCGGAGAAACGAGCGGAAATCAGTAATCAGAACGAAGTTTTCGAAAAAGTGATCGGAATTTTGAATTATCCGGTGACATGTTCGAGAGCGATGAAAGTTGGAATCAAAGCGTTGTTCGCGTTATGTTTAGTCAAGCAACACCGTCATAAGGCGGTGGAAGCCGGAGCGGTGGAGGTGGTTATTGACAGACTATCGGATTTTGAAAAATGCGACGCCGAACGTGCGCTGGCGACGGTGGAGCTATTGTGCCGGATTCCGGAAGGATGTGCAGCGTTTGCAGCTCACGCGCTCACAGTGCCGTTGTTAGTGAAGATTATTCTGGGGGTTGAGGTGGTGATGGTGGTTGTGGTGGTGGTGGTGGTGAAGGTGAAGGTGAAAGTGGTATTAGAGGGGTGGGGATGGATATGCAGGGGAAGAAAGTAGTGGGTCCCACATAAAAATAAATCTATTAAATAGTTTAAGTTATTTTGTTTTTTAGTAAGGGTATTTTTGTCATTTCACATTATTTTAACAGAGAAAAGTAACTGAAGTTAGACCCAGGGACTATCCGAGAACAAAACGGAAAACCACAGGGACTATTCAAGTAGTTTTAGAAAGATAGGGACTATAGGTGAAAAAAGGTGAAACCACAGGGACTATCCGGGCATTTTTCTCTTTATATTTTAAAAATATTCTTTAGTAAACTCCTATTTTATAAAAAATACTACCTAAATTATATTACTTTTAATACCTAAATAACTAAACCCAAATACCCAATACATTTAACTAGCCCACTACTAAGTCTTAGCCCAATAAACAAACCCAACAAATCAACAATATTTCAAACTAAAATAAAATAAACAAGCCCAAAACCCTTACATATTCTATCCTGCTCTCTTTATCGTCCTTGCATGCCAGTGATCAGAACATCAACAGCGACAACAGTGAACAGTCAGCAGCCGCATACCACCGTAATCAGCCACGGGTAAGTTTCTTTGTTATTTTTGATGATTTTTGGTTGGTTTTTGGTTGATATTAGCCACCTCCAGCAGCCTATTATAGCCGCATACTAACCATAGTAGACATGTGCTTCGTATTGTCTTCATTATGTTATGGTGGGTTATATAAATTAAGTTCTTTTGTTTTACATGACCCGACTCAACCCGAACCGACCCGATACGAACCGATTTTTTATTTATATACCTTGGGGCCTAAAATTTTTAAAAATGTTCTGCACCCCATGGAAAAATTTCTGGGTCCGCCACTGGAGAGAAGCAAAAAAAAATATCAACTAATATGAGAGAGACGGGAAAATAAGGGTTAAGAGGCACCAGAAACTAGGGTTGCAAACGGACCAAACGTTTAGTGAACATTTCATGAATCATTCGACGGAAAAGTTGTTTGTGTTCGTTCGTTAAACAAACGAACAAGAAATTTCGTCCGTTTAATTAAATGAACGAAATGAACAGAAGTTGTGTTCGTTCATTTATGTAATGGACGTTTGATAACATGTTCGTTTATATTCTATAGTTTATTAGTGTTTTTAGTTTTTATATTTTATTTAAATACTTTAAAATTTCAAAGAATAAAATATTTAATAAGTATAAGTGTATGATGTTATGTTCATGAACACTTGTTTGTATTCATGTATTTCCATTTGTGTTAGCGGACATTAGTTTGTGTTCATGAACGTTTGCCGCCTAAAATTAATAAACAACACAAACGAACACGTGCATGTTCGATTACTTAATTCCGATCGATAAGTGTTATGAACAGTTCGTGGACATATATATTTCCTTAACAAACGAACAAAAACAAGGTCTTTTTCGTCTTTATTCGATTTATTTGCAAACCTACCCGAAACTATCACGTTTGCTAAAAAAATTCATTTATTATATAATTATATATAGATATAGATTCTTGCAACTAGACGATTGTAACTTACCATTGACTTTAAATTTCGTATGTGGTAACGATGCTTTTGATCACATTTCAATTTTCGATGGTGATAAGTGGTCGAGCTTGAACGAAAACTCGGCGGGGCGGCTTTTAAAAATCCAATATTTCATACTAAAAAAATAAAAATTTTCGGAAAACTTTAACATTACAAACGAAAAACCGGCGAGGTTGGCACACCCCGGCCCCAAAGAAGCTCCGCCCATGATGGTGATGAATTAAATGTATCATAACGTTTATGATTAAATTAAGGGGTGAAGTTAAAGACTAATCGTTGAATTATGAAAGTTGATCTAAATATGAATGTTAATCAATAAAATGATGAGACCATTTGGTCTTACAAAACCACCAAGAGAGTCGAGCATTGCTTTTACTCAAAAGTCAACCCAATATTATTAATAATACTCTCACTGATTCGTTAAGGCTCTCGGTATCCACACATCCCCTCTTTTTATTTGCACATCCCTAACCCTACAGGAAGTGTATACATCCCCTCGGTATCAAAGCGTATAGCCCTATACGCTTCCTATAGATTTTTTTTTTCAAAAGCAGCATATGGCTCTTATCATCCTTTTTTTTAACTGTAAGGAATCGTATTGTCCAATACGCTTCCTGTTTGCCTCACTTTTTAGTCCTTTTCACTTTTCAGTACTTTTCTATGTCTGAAATGTCTGCATGACAGAGAGTGTCAGGGTTCAGTGTACGAATGGGAAGCGTATTGACCTTCCTATTGGTGTGACATTTATTGCTTTTGAACCCTATAAAAAGCGTATTGGGCTATACACTTCATATTAAGGGATGTACACTAATTTTTGGGGGGTGTCTAGATACCATGACCCTTCGTTAATCCAAAAACATCCATCGTCTCAAAGTCAACAAATGAATTGAAGTAAAGTCATCAAATTAATACAATTAAAAGTAGATCAAATGATTTACAAAGAGGACAAGAAAAGGCACCAAAAGCCTTACAAGCGAAGCTTACATGGCATGAATATCCATGGAGTAACCGATGGTGAAGTGTATTTCAAACATGTTAGGTAAATCACATATCAACATTACGAGTGATGTTAGACATATAATGCATGTTAGTAAACAATATAAAAATTTGTAAAGGAGGTTATGCTTTATGATAATGCATGTTAGTAAACAATAGAAAAATTTGTAAAGGAGGTTATGCTTTATGAACAATTTAAAAGTACAAAATGGTCTATTTTTAAAAGATTGCATATATGGTATGATCATATAACTGGTTCACGGTAAAAGTTAAGGTCATTGTAGTGCAATTTTAGTATATTTCTATATATCGCTACAATTATTATTTTTTAAATAAATAAAAAAGGAATATAATATAGTTAAGAAACACTCATCTATTACAACTATAGAAACTTGAATTTATATTTTTATTCAGAATATACATTTTCCATTAACTTTTTTAAGAAATAATTAATAAAATATTGCAACTTCATACGCATTAATTTAAAGTTACAGGTATAAACACCAACAAATTTCATTTTCACACTATACGCAAAAAGGCAAAATCACTTTCCTCCACTCAATTTCTCTTTTAAAGGAATACTATATTCGTATTAAAAGCATGATAAGATGATTATATTTTTAGCGAAAATATCAAATAGGAAGTTTATTTTGGCTAGAAAGCAATAGGATTAGGACATGTGGCAACATTTAAAATAAAATAAAAAAGTATTTTAGTTAATCCAACCCTTTCTTCTTCCTTTTCAAAACCCAGTAACTTTAAAACCCACCGTTTTCAAAACCCACCATCTTCAACCATTTCTTCACTTTCTATCTCAAAAATGTAGGAGCCGTTCGCATAAATAAATAAAATTAACAAATTTTATTAATACTGATTACAAACAGAAATTAGAAAGACAAAATTACAAATACAAATACAACTGAAAAATAACCAAATACAAGAAAGGGGTAGAAGCAGAATTGACTGAGGCACGTGTTCAACACGCTTACCTTAAAACAAATTCCGAGTCTCCCAGGAGTACTCGTTTTGTTTCCCAGGGTACAACAGCCGGAGCAGTAGTACTGCCGGAGAAGACCTAGAACCCGAAGGCTACCTTGAAGCGAGCAGGAAGAAGATCAGAAAGTTGTAGAGAATTGTATGCATATGCTGTTGTTGCTGGTGATTTCTTCTGCTGGGTATGGAGCTGTATTTATACAGCTCCCGGTTTGAAACAGCCAAAAACGACGCGCTTCGAACCTGCACTCCACTTGGTCCCTGCAGCCCATGAGATCCACCACGCGCACGTGGTAAAAAATACAAAGGCGGCTCTCAAGCGTGCGAAGTGCAAAGTGCGCCATCAAAGCGCCACATTGCGCCTCATCGCCCACGCCACGCGCGCGCGCGCGCGAGCGTGTGCGAGTGCGAGTTAGGGTGCTCCGCACCCTTCGCTAGTACACTAATGAGTGCTCCCATGAAACAATAAGGATGGAGAGTTCCCACTTAAATACCCCTTTAAGTTCCATCTCTCATCCGATGTGGGACAAGGTGCTACTTTCCCTTTTGTTTCAGCATTGAATGTTCCAAACACCCAACTTTGAGCATCGATATCTCATTCATCTTAGCTCCGTTTTGGACGTGGTTTAGTTCGTTGCGAAGCTCTCCCAACATAGAACACAAACCCACAAATAAATATATAAAACCCGCTCATTTTATTATATTTATTTATATTCCAAAATAGGAAAAATCATTTTCCTATATTTGTGAAAAATGTTATTTTCACCTATTTTTCCAACAATCCCCCACATGAAAAATGCTATTTTCATCAAATTTCCAACAATCCCCCACATGTATGGAAATGGATCTTTTCCTTACTCCTTTCAACGATAAACTTCGACAGTTGAGTATTGCAAGATAAGTAGGTTGAAGCCTTTGAACCTTTTTTTGTGAAGCGCACTTAGCTTACTAGCGGTGTGTAGACGCGATATCCTTGAACATACCCCCATTTGTGTAAACGATAATACACTTCACACAATACTCTCCCTGGTTTGGCCAACTCCTCATTGTCGTGTCCTATTATGGTCCTGGAACACTAGCCTGGTTCTGCGAGAGCTCTAGGATTTGCGCACCCCACAAATCCATTTGAAGCGACCCTACTTCTCTCTAACATAGGTGATTCCTCTGAATCATTAAAAGCATCATGGTTATTTGATTTCTCGTAATCGTTAACCTTAATATGCTTAGCCTCACTTCAATGTCACTGATTGGAATGGACTAGGAAGTGTTGGTGCACTTGTGTCTGTACTTTGTCTGTATTTAGTCTTGATACAAAACGATGTCTTTGATGTAAGTTTGACCAAGTCAACCATCCTCCGGTTTGACTTGACCAAACAGTCAACTTTATGTTTGAAAGCTGTTTGGGTCGAAAGATGTGTCATCGAAGGATAGTTTAGATCCTTCGATGAGCTCGAAAGATGACCTACGAAGGATAGACCACGAAGGATACCATCCTTCGTGGAATATGTGATCTTTCGATGGGTTTATGGTCGATAGATGATCCTTCGATCATCTTATCTGATCCTTCGACCAGACATGCTGTGTTGGGTATAAATACCCGTGTGTTGTGTTCATTTCGATAGTTAGACACAGATAGACAGTTGGACGGATAAGGAAAACAGAGAACACACACACACACTAGAGAGAGTTTGCAGAACTGATTTGTAAACCTTGTGCTTGTAACCGGAACCTTTTATCGCATTAATACAAGTGGTATCAGAGCCTTGGCTCTTCTCCTTGTTAAAACCGAGTGTTTTCGGGTGTTTTCCGGGTGTTTGAAGTTTATATTTTCTGGAAAACCGGGCTGTTTTTGCTTAGTGTTTTGTTGAAAACCTTGTTATTTTTCATGTTTACATGTTAGTTATGGGTTTTTGTTAAACATTTTAGCAAAATCTTGTGTTTGGAAGTTTATATTTCACCGAAAAATTTATAAGTGTTCTTGAAGTCTTCATAGTGTTCTTGATAGATTACACTCTTTGATCTTAAAATTTTAAATTATCAAGTGTTTGTGCATTGGAAAGAGTATTTTGATTAAAATATTGGGATCATTACCCGGTTGGTGAAAAACCTGCATGTTCAGACCTGAAAGATATGGTCTGAACATACTTTCTGCCGAAAGTTTCCACCAACCCGTCAACTTTTCAACAACCTGTCACCTTTGTCAACCGTGTCAGAACCGATCGAAAGATATCCTTCGAAGTCGAAAGATCATCTTTCGACCAAAGGAGGTTCGACAGATAGTTATCCTTCGAGCATCCTTCGAAGTGTGAGACTTATCTTTCGTTCCAAGGAATATTTTCGAAACATACATCTTTCGGTCTTCTGCTCATTTTCGAGAGACTAGGATCCTTCGATTGGGGAGTCTTTCGAAGTCATCCTTCGTGATTCATCTTTCGGTCTACAGTACGTTTTCGAAGGATAAGGATCCTTCGTTGGAGAATCTTTCAAAAAACATTGTTCGAAATTCAACAGAGATCTTTCGAACCCTGTTGATCCTTCGAACAGGTGTTGATCTTTCGATCCTTAGTCTGTTTGTGTTTAACAGTTTGTGTTTTTCTCATCTTTCGATCAGGATCCTTCGGCTGGTATTATCCTTCGGCTGATCAAAATGAATTCGATGTGGGGTGTTCCGGTAAATGCAGAGATGTATTTTGGTACTCCAGCTCCGGATTCGGGTTCGCAAGCCAATGCTACATCTACCGGTCAATGGGCATTCGTATCAAATCAAGCTCCAAGTGTTCAAAGCATTTTACTAAGCGAAAGTGAAACGGGAAGTTTGAATAGGCCTCCAAAGTTGATGCATTTAAGTGAATATCCGGGATGGTTTGACAGATTTCATACATATGTCCTTGGTCAAAATACAGAGTTGTGGTTGCGATTCATCACAGATTTTGATCAAACAATAGAGGTTGCTGCATCATCTGCTGCTACATTTGCAGATCTTACCGAAGATCAAAAGAAAATCTATGATTTGGAGAAGAAAGCATATGCCATTCTTACTTAGGCGTTGAGTAAAGATATTTATCATCAGTTCGTCAGTTTCAAGACAACGAAGAAGTTGTGGGACGCATTGAAGATAAGAGGCATAGGAAATGAAGCAACACGTCAATTAAGAAAAGATCTGCTAAAGAAAGAGTTTGATGGTTTTGTTTGTATGCAGAATGAATCTCTAGGAGATTTGACAAGTCGATTTACTCATTTGCTGACTGAATTGGCAAATACTGGGGTTGTAACAACTTCAGCAGAGATAGTGAAGAAGTTTGCAGATGCACTGCCACCTCAATGGAGTAATTTCTTAGAAATCATGAAGTACAATGGCACCTTGGATACAACAAGCTTCAGTGATTTTGCTCAACTCCTGGAAAACAAGAATCAGGAAGAAACTCTCAAGGCAAAAAGAGTTGCAGTGCCACAAAATCCTGAAATTTATTATGGAACTTCTAGCACTTCTACAAAACCTTCTTCACACGCTCCAATTCAAACAGCATTTGTGTCTAGCACGAGCTTGTATGGCACTCCTCCTCCAACAACAGATATGTTTGGAAATCCGCTTAATCCAGCTCCTCAACCAGCACCACAACAGCAACAGCAAATCAGAACAACTGATATGTTCGGGAATCCACTTCCTCCTCAACAGCAAGCGTGTTATGGAAGCACATCATCTGCTGGTCAACAATCAAAGCCAAATACAGTACGGCTCGACACCTCAAGCTTTTCTAAAGTCAGTGTGGAAGTAGCAAAGGAACACATGGAGCTGCTAAACACTGTGGTGAGCGCATACTGTGGATTAGTGGAAGGTCAGATTGGCAACATTAATCTGACTCAAGAAGACTATCAGCAGATAGATAAAGAGGAGATGGAGATGATGGATATTAAGTGGGCCTTTGCCAGTGCTGTTAGGCGAGCAAAGGATTTTATGGAAAGAACAGGCCGAACCAGCTTGGAAAGCAAGAAAGACACCAAGTATGGGTTTGATAAGCAAGCTGTTAAATGCTTCAATTGTGGTGAACGTGGTCATTTCAAGCGTGAATGTACAAGGCCATCTCAACATGGGAATCAAAATCCCTTCAGAGGTCAAGGAAACAGGGCCAATCAGAACCAAGCGAGGAACAATGATCGCACACTGGTGCCTGTCAACAACCAGACTCAAGCAGGACCATCTAATGCCAATCAGGCACTTGTGGTTCAAGTAGATGAAGGCTGTGATTGGTCAATCCAGTTGGGAAATGATGCACCAGATGGAACAGCTTGTTTTGCTGAAGTGGTTAATGATCTTAAGCACGCCAGTGGTGGAGAATCTTCCACCAATGGTAGTGAATCTTCTGAGGATGAAGACTCTTCCGGGTATAGTGGAAGTTCAGATGAAGAGTCCTCCGCTTCAGGCGATGATCATGTGGATGACACATCAAGTGCGTCAGTCGATGCAAATATTGATGAGCTTTTGGATGAAGCTGTAGCAGGAATTCAAAGAAGATCTATTTTGGTGGACCAAGCTGCTTATTCTTCGTCTTCTCTCCATTCAGCCTTTATGGCTAATGTCGACAGTTCATCAAGTCAGGTATTTGTCGATGAACCCACTTCTGTTAGCTGTGATAATTGTGATAGGTTGAATGTTAGATGTGCTGATTTGGAAGCAAACATGTCTGAGTTGCAAGGCAAACACGATGCTTTACAAGCTAGTTTGTTTGACTTGCAAGACAAACATGTTTCTGTGAATGATAGGTGGTGTGAATTGCAAAGCAAACACGAGGCTTTGCAAGAGAAATATGATGTGACATTCATCCACAATCAGAAATTGACCATTGATCTTTCGAAGTGCACTGAAGCCAATATGTTTTATGAAAACCATGAGAAGGAATTTAAGTCAATGATTGAAACGTTAAAGAAAGATAAAACAGAACTGACAAAAATGGTTTCCAGAAAACAAACTGACATTAACCTTTATATAACTCGTCTTGAGGTTATGCAAAAAGAAATGGCTTGTGTTAAAACAGAAAGTGAGGCGATCCGACTCAAGTTAGACAGTTATTTGAGTTCTAGCTATGTGTTGGATCACATCATTGATGTTCAGAAAGAGAAACGGGATGTCACATGCATAGGTTACAAGAAATGTCCACCACCCGTGAGAAACAATTTTGATGCTTTGCCTGATGAGGAGTATAGGACTCACTTTGAGCCATCTGTTCCTTTGGATGTTGAAGAATTTGCTACAGGGCTCGGATACAAGAAAGAAGTATCGTCAGATTCAGATGTGTCAGCAGATACTTTTGTAACTGCTGAACAGAGTCAGGATCCTCCAGTTGTGGTTGAGGATGCTGATTCTTCTGATGATGAGTCTGATGATACTGATTCGGAAAAGTCTGATGCAGTAATCAAAGAAGAGGACATACCTCTTGAGAATCATATCCTATGTGATCCGCCCACAAAACCTGCTAAGACTGTTCCAACCGAGTCCACATCAGCAAAAGAGTCGGAGAGTGTGGATTTGCTGTACACTCTTGTTGGTGATGATAAAATCTATTCAGACAAAGATTTTCCTATTAAAAATGTTAATCAATCTTTAATCAGTAAAGCCTTTGAAAATTCTACAAGTAAGTTTTTGGGTAAGAAAGGACCACATGTTACAGTCACACAGTGTCCTCCTATCCCAAAGGCTGAAATTAGAAAACAATTTGGGAACAAGAAATTACCAACGGTTGAAAAACAGCAAAGTCATACCAAACCAAGAGGTAAGCCAACGACTCAGAGTCAAAAGAAGCCGAATCAGAAGAAGAAGAAGAATGTGAACTTTGTGAAATCGAAGGGAACGGACAAAATTGCAAAGTTTGAAAATCAATCTAATTTAGATTTTGTCCAAAAAGCAACTGTGATGAAAAGGAATGAACCAAGTAGTTCAAAACCTAGTACCTCGGGATCACAAAGTTCATCATCGGCAAGACGATCACATGATACTTCGGGGTTTGTTGAACGAAGATCATGTTTTGAATGTGGAACAATCGGGCATATCGTTCGAAATTGCCCGTATCTTCATAAACAAAAAGGCATAGTTGATGATCCCCGTGGCCCAACTGACCGCAGGCGATCTGTTTCTGTAAAACAAGATCCCCGACTCATAAGAGAAAGGGAAAAGAAACAGAAACGCCAACAGGTCAAGAAAATTGAAAAGGCAATTAAAACCGATGTGGTTCACAAACCATCTGTTTCAGTTAAACCAGATAATTCAAAGTTTTCAAAAACTTCAAACAATCAAACTGGAAAAACTCAACAGACCTGGAAACCAAAAACGGTTACTGAATCAGGGGGACCATCACAATTTCCGAATCATCAAAAGGTGGAAGTTATTGTTGTTGATGAAAATGGAAGACCCAAGACCACAATGGCTTGGGTCCCCATCTCCAACTAATTATGTGAGTTCATGTGCAGGGTGTTCCAGGAGGAACTATCAGTAGTCATTGGATTGTTGATAATGGGGCATCCAGGCACATGACAGGCGACATGAAGCTTCTCTACGACGTCAAATCTATTAGAGGAGGTTATGTTGCTTTTGCTGGAGATAAGGGTGGATATATTACGGGTGAAGGAATGATTTCCAACGGGGTTGTTAGCTTTGATAAGATCAACTTCGTACAACAACTTGATCACAATCTTCTTAGTGTTTCTCAAATTTGTGATAAGCAGTTCTCAGTACACTTTGATGCTAATGGATGTTATGTGCTGAAACCCGGCTTCAAAATTCCAAAAGAATGGATTCTCTTGTCGGCTCCAAGGATAAATGATCTGTATGTCCTTGATATGAGCCAAGCTATCACAACGTCTGCACAAGCAACTTGTTTCGTTTCTAAAGCCACAGAAAAAGACACAATCTCTTGGCACAGACGAATGGGTCACATTCACTTACGCAAAATGAATCATTTGGTGTCAAATGAATTGGTGAATGGTGTTCCTCTTAAAAATTTCCATCTTCAAGACGTCTGTGTTTCGTGCCAGAAAGGAAAACAAACGAAGAAGCGACACCCCACAAAGAAAGTCAACACGGTGGCTGTTCCTCTTGAACGTTTGCACATGGATTTGTTCGGTCCTGTCACGCACAAAAGCATTAGGAATGATCAATATTGCCTCGTGATTACTGATGATTATTCAAGATTTTCTTGGGTGGCGTTCATGGCACATAAGAGTGAAACCTTCGGTATTATCAAAAACTTGATCATTCAGATTGAGAATCTTTATAACTTGAAGGTTAGGCGGATACGTAGCGACAATGGTACTGAATTCAAAAATCATGCCATGGCGGAGTTTTGCACTTCAAAAGGTATTCTTCACGAATTTAGTGCAGCTTACACTCCTCAGCAGAATGGCGTCGCTGAACGTAAAAACCGCACATTGATCGAGACTGCTAGGACTATGTTAGTAGAGTCGCAGCTGCCCATTCCATTCTGGACTGAAGCTGTGTCCTCTGCATGCTACACGTTGAACCGAGTCCTTACAGTCAAAAGACACAACAAGACCTGCTTTGAGCTTATTAACAAACGGAAACCAGACTTGTCATATCTCGAACCGTTTGGAGCTCCTTGCACAATAATCGATCCTAATGGAAAGTTTGGGGCAAGAGCAATTGAGGGATACTTTCTTGGGTATTCCACCCCTAACTTACGAGTCTGGAATCTAGAGACTAAAAGGGTCGAGGAATGGTCTGAAGTCAGAGTACAAAGGCACACTTTGCCAGTTAGAAATCCTGGTCAGCCTTGGATGTTTGAGTACGATGACTTTTTCAATTCGATCAGTGTTGAAGCAGTTGAAGAAAATGCTGCAGCAAGGATGTTTTTCGAGAGTGATAATGCAACAGATTCACCGTTGGTTCGTCCCATTATTGTCAATCAAGAACCATCTTCAGTGAACAATAATGCTCTCGACAATGAGGATTTTCAAGATGCTTCCGAATTGAACGAATCTTCAGAGGATGACGAATTTCTCGATGCAGATCAAGGACCAACAGCAGCAGTACGTGGTATTTCAGAAGGTACACCTCCAGTGGATGTCCCTAGAACAGCTGAAACTTCTGCATCATCCTCTTCGTCAATTCCGGGCCTTGAATTGATTGTTGATCTCAATCTCAACAATCTGGGTACAAACATTCCAGTTCAAGATAATCCAGAAACAAGGATTCACAATACCCATCCTCAACAAAACATCATCGGAAATGTACAAAGTGGCGTTCAAACAAGAAACATGTTGCGAAACAACAACAATGCAGGCTTGTATGCAACTATCCGAGAATCTGGTCAACAAAATGATTGGTCTTTCGCGTGTTATGTCTCACAGGAAGAGCCAAGAACTTGGAAAGATGCTTTGAAAGATAGCTCATGGGTTGAAGCAATGCAGGAAGAACTGCAACAATTCCAGAAGCTAGGTGTCTGGAAACTCGTAGAGAAACCTGCTGGTTACAAGAAGATTGGTACCCGTTGGGTGTTTAAATGCAAGAAGGACGACCGTGGAGTTGTTATTCGGAACAAAGCAAGGCTAGTCGTTCAAGGTTTTCATCAGATTGAAGGGATCGACTACAACGAAGTGTATGCACCTGTTGCACGTCTAGAAGCAATTCGGATTTTTCTGGCTTATGCCTCATTCAAAGGTTTCAAGGTATACCAGATGGACGTGAAAAGTGCATTCTTACATGGTGTGGTAGAAGAAGAGGTGTACGTCGAACAGCCTCCAGGTTTTGAAGATCCTATCCATCCCGATCGGGTTTGGTTGCTCAACAAAGCTCTCTATGGTCTTCATCAAGCACCGCGAGCTTGGTACGCAACCTTATCTAATTATCTGCTGGAGAATGGATTTCGCAGAGGTCTTATCGACTGTACTCTTTTCATCAAAGAACAAGATGGAGATCTTCTACTGGTACAGGTATACGTTGATGATATTATTTTTGGTTCTACTAATGATGTTTTGTGTAGGGATTTCGAGCGTGTAATGCAGGATAAATTCGAGATGAGTGCTATGGGGGAAATGACTTTCTTTTTGGGCCTACAAGTACAACAAACTGAGTCTGGGATATTCATCCATCAGACTAAATATGTTGGTGACATCTTGAGCCGGTTCCAGATGTCAGATGCAACGCCCATCGGTACCCCATTGCCACAAAATCACGGAATTACTCCAGACTTGAAGGGTGAAGCTACGAGCCCTTCATACTACCGCGCGATGATCGGATCTCTTATGTACCTCACAGCATCAAGACCAGATATAATGTACCCAACGTGCCTGCTTGCCAGATATCAAGTCAACCCGAAGGCCTCACATCTTGCAGCTGTAAAAAGGATTTTTCGTTATTTGAAGGGTTGCCCTGACACCGGTCTATGGTACCCTAGGGATAATAACTTTGACTTGATCGCATTCAGTGATTCTGATTTTGGCGGATGCAAAATCGACGGCAAATCCACAACGGCTGGATGTCAGTTTTTGGGAAATCGCCTAGTCACATGGCAGTGCAAGAAGCAGACATGCGTCGCGACATCAACATGCGAAGCTGAATACATTGCTGCCTCAAGTTGTTGCTCCCAAGTCCTGTGGATACAACAGCAAATGCGTGATTACGGTTTTGAATTCCTAACTACTCCTATTTACGTTGATAATTCTGCTGCCTTACAGATCACCAAAAATCCTGTGCAGCATTCAATGACTAAGCACATCGACATTAAGTATCACTTCATACGTGATTGCTTTGAGAAAAGGCTAATCGATGTTGCTTATGTCCACACCGATGACCAACGTGCCGACCTTTTTACCAAAGCTTTTGACAAATCAAGATTTGACTATTTATTATTGGTAAACGGCATTAAGGTCAAGCAAGAGTAATCCACATCGGAAAATCATTTTTGTAAATACCTTTGTGTTTTAAATTTGTCTTAGTTTATTGCTTTTAGGGGGAGTAAATCCAAAATTTGAAAATCCAAAAACATTGAAAAATTTCAAAAACACAAAAACAATAGAAAAGAAAAAATGAGTTTCCTGGCGAGCAAAAGAGAAAATGATAGTACATCAGTGGTCTGTCTAAACCTCTTTAAACCTAAAATGAAAAACGATAAGCAGCTCTATATAAGATGTATCGGTAGGCTCACAATCATTTTAAAGTGTGCAGGGTGATATAAACTTAAATCGACTGAAGACTGGGTGGGAACCATTCATTGGCATATGGTCTTAGTACCGAAATTTCGTTTGAGAGATTGCCGAGGTTCTGAGATATTCGGTCTTTATGCTGCTTATCATCTGGGTATCATGGTTGTATCTTTTACCGAAAAATAACGGGGACGCAAGTCTAGATCTTCCATGATACTATACATACGTGTACATATTGCATACGACCTCAATAAGTGATCAACAATCACATGTCCCTCAAAATAAGTGATAATATATCACAAATTCTTTCCGGGAGTCAAGTTCGTCTCTCTGCTGTACGAAAGTACTGACCTGTTCACGGACTTGCTCCTGTGCCCTCATGCATCGAAAATCAAGTTCCTCATCAATAAGTGATTATATCACATAGGGCTTGTTTTCAAATCAAAATAAGTGAGTTTCTCACATCATATACGGTCAAACAGATGATAATCGGTATACTCACCGGTAAGATGAACCCTCGTGCATACCTTGATACGGGAATGTGTCGTGATGTGGATGAACACCGGTCGGTAAGTATAAATCATACCTTAACGTATCCCCTCGCCATGATTACATCTGATAAGTTGAGCTTATGTGGACAACAATACCGATAATTGTTATAGGATGCTTATCTTAATGTTAACTAATTGAACAAAGAGAGTGTTTTGACATGACCGTACACTGATATGATTCTCTTACCCTTGAAACTCGCAAAAAGAATGTCTGTAAATACTTATTTACTGCTTTAAATTTCTGCAACGTTGTATATATTTATTTACTGCTTTCAGTCTTTACATTTGAAATATTCAAAAATACCAAAAAGATTTTAGTCGTGTTTTAATATAAACTTTATAAAAGCCAAAAAGATTTTATTTCTATTTTATTTTCGATCGTACGATGTTGGAACTCGAGTCTTCGTTACCTGAAACCTGAACGAAAACCGAAACGACTGAATCTTCATAAACGGTCGAAATTTGCAAGTTTTGAAAGTTAAAATTGAAATTGATAAAATACTTTAAACTTTCAAACTATCGGACGGTGTTTGTTTAAACAATGGTCACATGTGTGTCGTTTGTTTATGATATTCCAAGCGGTTGTTCTCATTACGCGTTTAGATTTCTTGCATGTGCAGATTCTAAAGGCAAGGAGAACATGGTCGATGACAAGCTTCGGAATGAAGACACGACGTGAAGGCACTCAAATGATGAAGATGATCGAGCTGCCGCTGACCATCATCAACACCACAAGGATCTCACTTCATAAAGAACAAGTACTTCACGAGCATAACTCAAGGGGGAGCTTATGTTAAGGGGGAGTTTGTCAACACACTTCCTACATGAAACAGGGAGTTTGTTGATACACTTTCTGCTTTCAAGACGTGAAGACTTTAAAGATCCTCCGACATTGAAGACTTGAAAAGATGTCAAAGACTTGAAGTCACAAAGATCGAGACCAAGCTACAGCCAGACAAAGCTACAGCCAAGGGGGAGTTTGTTGGTGCACTTGTGTCTGTACTTTGTCTGTATTTAGTCTTGATACAAAACGATGTCTTTGATGT
This sequence comes from Helianthus tuberosus, assembly GCA_030545235.1. NCBI lineage: Eukaryota > Viridiplantae > Streptophyta > Magnoliopsida > Asterales > Asteraceae > Helianthus > Helianthus tuberosus. The sequence continues at coordinate 62,055 of JARYGA010058823.1, read as the reverse complement.
AAGTTTGACCAAGTCAACCATCCTCCGGTTTGACTTGACCAAACAGTCAACTTTATGTTTGAAAGCTGTTTGGGTCGAAAGATGTGTCATCGAAGGATAGTTTAGATCCTTCGATGAGCTCGAAAGATGACCTACGAAGGATAGACCACGAAGGATACCATCCTTCGTGGAATATGTGATCTTTCGATGGGTTTATGGTCGATAGATGATCCTTCGATCATCTTATCTGATCCTTCGACCAGACATGCTGTGTTGGGTATAAATACCCGTGTGTTGTGTTCATTTCGATAGTTAGACACAGATAGACAGTTGGACGGATAAGGAAAACAGAGAACACACACACACACTAGAGAGAGTTTGCAGAACTGATTTGTAAACCTTGTGCTTGTAACGGACCTTTCATACGCATTAATACAAGTGGTGTTAATCGTTGAGTCTTGTGTGTCGTTTATTTGCGTGTTCTATCTCGGTTTGCTATCTCGGTTGGATTCCGCACAACCGGGTTGGTTTGTACACAAGGATTAGGCGACTAGATCCTCCCCTAGCCGGACCTACAGGAAGTATATGTAACTCCCTTTTATTTAGTTTGGGGTACTCCCCCACAGTGACTCCGTTTGGTAATATGATTAAGTTGTCCTATTGAACTTAGATCTTGGGATCTCCAGTCAACTAAGTTAGGTTTCCCTCATATTCCCATTTACCACGGGCTTTAGTCCCATTCCTCTTGACGACGTTTCTACTAACTCTCTGCTTAAGCCTTTTGTAAACGGGTCCGCAATGTTATCCGCTGATCTCACATAATCAATTGTGATAACACCCGTTGAGAGTAGTTGTCGTATCGTGTTATGTCTACGTCGCATATGCCATGATCTGCCATTGTACATCAAGCTTTGAGCTCTACCAATCGCTGATTGGCTATCACAATGTACACATATGGCTGGCAAAGGCTTTGTCCATCTTGGAATATCTTCTACGAATTGACGTAGCCATTCCGCCTCCTCGCCTGACTTATCCAAGGCGATAAACTCGGATTCCATTGTGGATCTTGCTATGACCGTTTGCTTAGAAGACTTCCAAGCAATAGCAGCTCCTCCAAGTGTAAACACATAACCACTTGTTGATTTGGAATCTTTATTATCCGATATCCAGTTTGCATCAGTGTATCCTTCGATCACTGCTGGTTGTCGGGTATAATGCAGTCCATAATCTCTTGTGTATCTTATGTATCTAAGCACCCTCGTGATAGCCTTCCAATGATCCGCGCACGGATTGCTGGTGTATCTACTTAGCCTACTCACCGCGTAAGCCAAGTCGGGTCTAGTACATGTCATTAGATACATTAGACTGCCAATAATTCTTGAATACTCTAACTGAGCAACTCCATCTCCCTTATTCTTCTTAAGATGTTGGGAGGTATCAACTGGAGTTCGAGCTACACTCGTATCTCCCGAGTTGAATTTTTCAAGAATTTTATCCACATAGTGAGATTGACTTAACACAAGACCATCTTGGGTTCTTATGATCTTTACTCCAAGAATCACATTAGCTAAACCCATGTCTTTCATGTCAAATCTCGCTTTCAACATGCTTTTAGTAGCTTTGATAATTTTATCATTACTCCCAATGATAAGCATATCGTCTACATAAAGACATAATATCACATAACCTTCATTTGTGTCTTTGAAATAAACACATTTGTCGCACTCATTTATTTTGAATCCATTGTCAATCATGACATGATCAAACTTTTGGTGCCATTGTTTTGGTGCTTGCTTCAAGCCATACAAAGACTTGACGAGTTTACATACTTTACCCTCTTGACCTGGGGCGGAAAAACCTTCAGGTTGCTCCATGTAAATCTCTTCTTCTAAATCGCCATTTAGAAATGCGGTTTTAACATCCATTTGGTGAACTTCCAAATTTCTTAAAGCCGCTATAACAAGAACCAATCTAATCGAGGTTATGCGCGTCACAGGCGAGTAGGTATCAAAGTAATCTAGACCTTCCTTTTGTCTAAATCCTTTAATCACCAACCTAGCCTTGTACTTATCAATACTTCCATCAGTTTTCTTCTTCCTTTTGAATATCCAACGATATCCAAGTGGTTTGCAACCAGGTGGAAGATCTACTAACTCCCAAGTATGATTTTACAATATAGAATCTATTTCATTTCTTATTGCTTATTTCCATTGAGGTCCTTCTGAAGAAGAAACCGCTTCGCGATATGTATTGGGCTCGCCCTCAACCATATAGCTAACGAAGTCTGGACCGAAAGATTTTTCAACCCTTGGCCTTTTGCTTCGCCTACGGTCACTTTCTTCAACCTCAGGTTGTTCATGTGTCTTATCATGAACTACCTCATCAACTCGTCTAGATGAGCTTTCACCTACTTCAAAATTAGGTGTTGATGACGTTGCATGGGTTTGTCTTCTCAAAGGAAACACATTTTCAAAGTAAGACACAACGTTAGGATTCACCTCCATGATAGTGTTTACGTGTACATCAGGATTCTTGGACTCATGTACAAGAAATTGATGTGCACTACTGTTATGCGCATATCCAATAAATATGCAATCAACAGTTTTGGGTCCTATCCTAAGAGCCTTAGGAGGTGGCACAATCACCTTTGCTAGGCACCCCCACACTTTCAAGTATTTATATGAAGGCTTTTTCTTTTTCCATAACTCATATGGAGTCTCGTCTCTCTTTTTCAATGGTATCTTGTTCAAAAGATAATTGGCCGAGAGAATGGCCTCCCCCCACAATTCCTGGCTCACCCCAGAACTTATCAACATGGCGTTCATCATTTCTTTCAATGTGCGGTTCTTTCGTTCCGCCACGCCATTTGATTGTGGAGAATAAGGAGGTGTACACTCATGTACAATGCCACTTTTTGCGCATAAATCGGCAAAAGGTGCAACATATTCGCCTCCTTGGTCGCTTCGCAAAGCTTTTATCTTCTTTTGAAGTTGATTCTCAACTTCATTTTTGTACAAGATAAATTTACTTATTGCTTCATCTTTACTTTTTAGTAAATATACATAGCAATATTTAGTACTATCGTCAATAAACGTGATGAAGTACTTATTTCCACCTCTTGTGGGTACCGCTTTTAAATCACAAATATCTGTGTGAATTAAATCAAGGGGTTCGGTTATTCGTTCAACCGATTTCGATGATGTTCTTGTAAGTTTGGATTCTACGCAAGTTTCACATTTATAGTGTGAATCAATATGGAATGTTGGTATACAATTTAAATTGATTAAACGGCGTATTGAATTAAATTTAACGTGACCTAATCTACCATGCCATTTATTCGAATCAGAAAACTCAAGCATATAAGTAGAAGTAGTAGCAATTTTATTCATGTTTTTCTTGACTGCCATTACATTCAATTTAAACATACCATTTTGGGCATAGCCCTTGCCTACATACATTCCTCGTTTAGTTAGTACAAATTGATCGCTCTCAAAAACTAAACGAAATCCAAACTTATTAAGCAACCAACCCGAGACTAGGCTCTTGCGCAAGTCTGGGACATATAACACGTTGCTTAAAGTGAGCTCCTTCCCTGAAGTCCACTTCAAAATCACCGTTCCTTCACCCTTGATGTCCGCGGTGGCTGCATTTCCCATGTACAGCTTCTCATCTCCCGCAAGCTCCTTGAAGGTGGTAAAGAGGCTCCTGTCTGGGCACACATGACGGGTCGCTCCCGTATCAATCCACCACCCTTTTGGAGTGTTGGTCACAGCATTGACCTCATCCAACATTGCGGTTTTGTCGGAAATCATTGCCACCAAAGGCATTCCGTCTTCATCCACCATGTGCGCACGCTCACGCTTTGGTTTCTTGCATTGGTTAGCCCGATGCCCCGGCTCGTCACAGTTGTAACAAGTCCCTTGGAACGTTGGAGGTTTCTTTTTCGCAACCCCTTTCTTCGGTCCAAGTTTGCTAGCCTTTGCTTTCTCTTTGTCCTTTTTCCCCTTACCCTTCGCGCCCTTAGATGATTGCCCAAGCTCAACCACGTTTGCGCTTGCAGAAGGTTGCGCTTGGCTGCCTTTTAGGGCAATTCTATTGCCCTCTTCAATCCGAAGACGAACAATAAGGTCCTCTAAAGTCATCTCCTTTCGTTTGTGTTTAAGATAATTCTTAAAATCCACCCAACCAGGAGGTAACTTTTCAATCAACGCAGCCACTTGGAATGTCTCGCTAAGTGTCATGCCTTCCGCAAAGATGTCATGTAGTATAATTTGGAATTCTTGGACTTGATTCATAACACTTTTAGAATCAACCATTTTGAAATCCAAAAAACAGGCTACCACAAATTTCTTTGTGCCAGCATCCTCCGTTTTGTACTTTTTGTCCAAGGCATCCCAAAGATCTTTGGAAGTCTTGACATTGTAGTACACGTTATACAATGCATCCGAAAGCCCGTTTAACACATAGCCTCGACAAATAAAATCCGAGTGCTTCCAAGCCTCTACCGCGCTCAGAGCCTGAGCGCTGGTCTCCCCTTCCGCAGGTTGGGGAGCGGATTCAGTTAAGAACCTCGCAAGGTTCATGGTGGTCAGGTAGAAGAACATCTTCTGTTGCCACCTTTTGAAGTGTAGACCCGAGAACTTCTCGGGTCGTTCAGCGTGATTGGCCACTGTGGACGCTCCCACAGTGGTGGCGTTGAGGGGGGTTCCCGTCACAACATTTGTGGTGTTGTTAACGTTGACATTATCGTTCGACATGCTGAAAAAATTAAAAAAAAAATTAGTCAAAAAATTCTGATTTACGCACAAACCAGAAGGAAAGAACTAAATTTTAATTTTACCACAATTTACTGTTTCGGCTTCTAAGTCCAACTTTGAAGACCAAAAACAGAAAATTTATAATTTTTAGAACTTACTAATTGGCTTCTAAGTCCAACTTTGAAGACCAAATCAGAAAGTTTTAGCACTTTTTAGGACAATCTGAATGTAACCAATTGTTTTCAACCAAAGTCGCTCCTTTGAAGAAGAAAACAAAAAAAAAATCTGTTTTTAAAACACAAACTGAGTGAAAACAAAACTGGTTTGAATCACAAACAGAATGGTTTTGTTACACGAACGGTTTTAAAAACAGAATGGTTATTTTTCAGTTGTATTTGTATTTGTAATTTTGTCTTTCTAATTTCTGTTTGTAATCAGTATTAATAAAATTTGTTAATTTTATTTATTTATGCGAACGGTTCCTACAATCTTAAAACAAATTCCGAGTCTCCCAGGAGTACTCGTTTTGTTTCCCAGGGTACAACAGCCGGAGCAGTAGTACTGCCGGAGAAGACCTAGAACCCGAAGGCTACCTTGAAGCGAGCAGGAAGAAGATCAGAAAGTTGTAGAGAATTGTATGCATATGCTGTTGTTGCTGGTGATTTCTTCTGCTGGGTATGGAGCTGTATTTATACAGCTCCCGGTTTGAAACAGCCAAAAACGAATTAAATGAGAGGTTTAAATTGCATTAAACGTCTTCAATGCAATTTAATACGTCAGTTAATTCTCAGTCAAAGCCTGTTAACTCGTCAGTTACGAAGCTGGACTGAAACTGCACTGTTATTCAATGCTGGAAGCTTCTACGCGTGCGCGCGCGCAAGCCACACTGGTGCGCGCGCGCCCAGGTGTGCACGCCATGCGCGGTGCGTCCTCTTGGCTCACACCCATGCGCGCGTGCGCCTCACTGACTCAGGTCCATGCGCGCGTGCGCCACGTCACCTGTGAGCCTCTACGAGCACGCCACACAGTCGCGCCGTTTTGGCTCACTTTGGTGCGTCGCGCACGACACCTCCAGACCCATGCACCATGCGCAACCGCGCGCCTTCGTGCCACGTATACCCGCGCGCGGACTGCCACGTCACGCGCTTCGAACCTGCACTCCACTTGGTCCCTGCAGCCCATGAGATCCACCACGCGCACGTGGTCAAAAATACAAAGGCGGCTCTCAAGCGTGCGAAGTGCAAAGTGCGCCATCAAAGCGCCACATTGCGCCTCATCGCCCACGCCACGCGCGCGCGCGAGCGTGTGCGAGTGCGAGTGCGAGTGCGAGTTAGGGTGCTCCGCACCCTTCGCGAGTACACTAATGAGTGCTCCCATGAAACAATAAGGATGGAGAGTTCCCACTTAAATACCCCTTTAAGTTCCATCTCTCATCCGATGTGGGACAAGGTGCTACTTTCCCTTTTGTTTCAGCATTGAATGTTCCAAACACCCAAATTTGAGCATCGATATCTCATTCATCTTAGCTCCGTTTTGGACGTGGTTTAGTTCGTTGCGAAGCTCTCCCAACATAGAACACAAACCCACAAATAAATATATAAAACCCGCTCATTTTATTATATTTATTTATAGTCCAAAATAGGAAAAAATCATTTTCCTATATTTGTGAAAAATGCTATTTTCACCTATTTTTCCAACAAAAAATACATTATAGTGCGATTTTCATCACCAATCAATGATTCAAACACCCGATCAACGTGTTCTTCAGCTTTTTTGAAGAAAACCCAGTTTAATTTCATATAAAATCTCGTTTTTCCGGTGATTTTGAAGATAATCACTCGATCCGTTCGATTCGAGCGCTGATAAGTGTTTCAATCATTCAAAATTTGTCAATTGTTGAAGAAATCACTTCGATCCATGTAAGAAATTCTTTAATTTCATTTTTACGATCTAGGTTTTTGATTTAGTCATTGCGGGGTCCAAGGGGCAGAGCCCCTGGCTGGGGTTGATTCAGACAGTTCACAGCACAGACAAAACTATTGTAATGGTTCAATGCGTTTTAGAGAGAACACTTTCTTTGGTGTTTTTAGGCAATTGCGTTTTAGAACTAAAACATTTTTATGTGTTTTCTGGCCATTGCGTTTTAGAAAAACACATTCTTGAAGTGTTTTTGGTGCATTGCGTTTTAGGTAAAACACTTTTTAGGTGTTTTCAGTCCATTGCATTTTACAGAGAACACTTTCTTTTGTTTTTTAGGCAATTGCGTTTTAGAATGAGTCATTTTTAAGTGTTTTCTGACAATTGCGTTTTACAAATAAGATATTTCTTTGTGTTTTTTGTGCATTGCGTTTTAGGTAAAAACACATTTTTATGTGTTTTTAGTCCATTGCGTTTTAGAAAGTACATTTTCTTTTGAGTTTTTAGGCTATTGCGTTTTAGAAATAAGACATTTCTTTGTGTTTTCTGGCCATTGTGTTTTACAAATAAGTCATTTCTTTGTGTTTTTTGGTGCATTGCGTTTTAGAAAAATGTCATTTTTTAGGTTTTTTTTTTCATTGCGTTTTACGTAACTGGGGGTTTTTCTATTGCGTTTTACGCAACTGGGTTTTTAATTTTTTTTTGAAAATATATCAATAGTATACTCGTTTTAAAGATAAAAAAACGCTCGTTTTTTTGGTATACTCGTTTTAAAGATAAAAAACGCTCGTTTTTTGGTGCAATTTTTATAAAAAAAAAAATAATGTCGTATGAAAGAGTTATTAACGTTTAGAAAATGGGGGGGGGGGGGGATTGGAGGAGAGAGAAACTATTGGCTTGGATTGACTAGAATGCCCCTAAACAAACTCACACGCCTCTTTTCAATTTCCCTGAATTAATCTTAGCCTTTGATTAACTAAATGGATGGTCAAGATCACTTCTTAGTCTTCCTAGCCAAATAAACTTTTCATTGTATCTCCACCCTATATTTTTATACGTCTTTTACAATATTGCGTTTTGTTTAAATTTACAAAAGCCATTATATATATATTTTTTTCAAAATCATTAACTAATTTTAGTTCTTTTTTCTTACAAATACGTGTCTTTTATGGTCCTTTTGCAAAAACAATTTACACACTTGATCATGAGATACTGGTTCGTATTTTTTATGGAGGAAAAACATTTGTAAATTTATTTATTTATATTTTTCTGATTTTGGACGTTTCATATCTTACAAATTACTGACCAGATTGATCACCATGACTACAAAAAAACATCGTTTATATGGTCAATAAAGATTCATTTGAGTATTTATTTTCAATTCGAACAAAGCATATATATATATATATATATATATATATATTCATAGGAACAATTAACTTAATTTGTAGGAGACAGGAGTAGTTTATTGATATGAAAAGAGCTATATTTATGTTTGTGGTTATGTTTCGTGGGTATTGGAATAATTTTTTTTAACGGTAAATTTGGATCACTGACAGAGCACTTGAGTATCATCGTCCCACCAACAGAACTACCTGATTATATCCATCCACTAGACATAATGTCTATACACCAATTCAGGAGGAAACCCAACAAATATGAAAAAAAAAAAACCCCCTTGTGGGAATCGAAAACAGGACCTATTGGTCCCAAAGTCTTATCCACCCTCAAGATGCCAATAGGCTATAAAGCCAAGGACGGGTATTGGAATAATTAGGTTCGATTAAAAGAACAATGCAATAAATTAGGTAAAATGAAATATAACTCTTTATATATGCTAGTGCAATATATATGAGGTTTATTAGGTTAGTTAATCTGGCCAGTGCATGGTGAGTTAGCACTATCTTATTATATATTAAAGGAGAAGTAGAGTTGATGTAAGTTTGCTTATGTGTCAGCCATCTAGGTATGCCACGTAGATATGATGATGCCATAAATAACAATTAAATTATTAATATATACTAATATAAACAAATCTTAACAAATAATATATAGTAAGATTATTGTGTTTTAGAAATATGTGGGGGGGGGGGGGGGGGATTTGAATTGCATGGGGAAGTGGTATTTGCATTAATTGTCTCTGAAAGACCATCATCATATTTCCTCTCAAATCTCTCAAATGTCATATATCTCACATAACCCTGATTCTCTCACACACACAACCTGCGTCTCTTCTTCTTCTTTAATCTCATTTTTTTCTCTTCAGATCTTCAAATTCAATCTATCCGGAGATGTCAAAATCGGTTATGTTTCAGACGGATCTGATATTGCTGGATGATCATACCGATGAAGATGATTTTATCATCAGAGGTTACGATGGCGAGATCTGGCCTGTTGTTGCAACATATAAACCTTCGTTGCCGGCTGCCGTTCGCAGCTGTCCTAGGTAGCGTTGGCTGTAATCCATGTTCAGTCAATGATGTTGATGAGATGTTTCTCACTTGAGACTAAAATTATGGTGTTTTCCGACAAATCTAGGGTTGACGGTGCTCCCAGAGTGTTTTGGTAGGAAGCTAGGGTTCCGGCCACTTTCCGGTAACTTAGTTGCGTTTCGGATGAAGCAAACGTCACTCCAAATATACGTCAGGTCTGACATTTTGGAATCATTTGTAAAATTTTATCTATTTTCTTTTGGATATCTGGATGGTATGTCTCATTCTTGATCCGATAATTGTTTTAAGGTTTGATTGGACTGTTATTTAAGTGGAATGTTACTGTATATAGAGAAAAATGCCCGGATAGTCCCTGTGGTTTCACCTTTTTTCACCTATAGTCCCTATCTTTCTAAAACTACTTGAATAGTCCCTGTGGTTTTCCGTTTTGTTCTCGGATAGTCCCTGGGTCTAACTTCAGTTACTTTTCTCTGTTAAAATAATGTGAAATGACAAAAATACCCTTACTAAAAAACAAAATAACTTAAACTATTTAATAGATTTATTTTTATGTGGGACCCACTACTTTCTTCCCCTCCCCTGCATATCCAACCAGGCTTCCGTTACCGTCCGGTCATTACTCAACCAGGCGGTTTCTCACTCTAACAGTAAACATGCCAGGTTGTCAACCAGGCGGTTTCTCACTCTAACAGCTAACCGTTCGGTGATTTCAGCGTATAACGCACGTGAGATTCTGATCGGAATATTATTAGAAACGAGTTTGAGTTTGAACTCACCGGAGTTGAATCTGGAAGTGTTAGCGGTTTTATCTTCGTTTCCGTTAACGGAATCGGAGTGTGTGTTGATATCGTCAGATCCGGATCGAATTTCGTACCTAATTTCGTTTCTATCGCATTCTTCGATTGACGTTAGGGTTAATTCAGCATCGTTGCTTGAAAATGTCGTCGTCGGAACCAGATCGCCGGAGAAACGAGCGGAAATCAGTAATCAGAACGAAGTTTTCGAAAAAGTGATCGGAATTTTGAATTATCCGGTGACATGTTCGAGAGCGATGAAAGTTGGTATCAAAGCGTTGTTCGCGTTATGTTTAGTCAAGCAACACCGTCATAAGGCGGTGGAAGCCGGAGCGGTGGAGGTGGTTATTGACAGACTATCGGATTTTGAAAAATGCGACGCCGAACGTGCGCTGGCGACGGTGGAGCTATTGTGCCGGATTCCGGAAGGATGTGAAGCGTTTGCAGCTCACGCGCTCACAGTGCCGTTGTTAGTGAAGATTATTCTGGGGGTTGAGGTGGTGATGGTGGTTGTGGTGGTGGTGGTGGTGAAGGTGAAGGTGAAAGTGGTATTAGAGGGGTGGGGATGGATATGCAGGGGAAGAAAGTAGTGGGTCCCACATAAAAATAAATCTATTAAATAGTTTAAGTTATTTTGTTTTTTAGTAAGGGTATTTTTGTCATTTCACATTATTTTAACAGAGAAAAGTAACTGAAGTTAGACCCAGGGACTATCCGAGAACAAAACGGAAAACCACAGGGACTATTCAAGTAGTTTTAGAAAGATAGGGACTATAGGTGAAAAAAGGTGAAACCACAGGGACTATCCGGGCATTTTTCTCTTGTATATATGTGTATCTGAGAACTGCAAATTGATGATAAGTATTAGTTTAGTAAACCATAATTTATGGTTGTTTAATGTTTGAATTTGCAATTTGATTACATGAGGAATTATGTAGATGAATCATTTACTGTTGTAGAATACCTATATAAGTTTGCAATTTGTAGATTATTTATAATTTGGAAATTATAAATAATAAATTTTGATGCGATGAGGTAATGACAGTAATTGATAGTTGTTTTGTTAGTAATTTACATGTATCTTTTTACTAAATTTATTACCTGTTTTGAAGAGTTATTTTCGTTTTATTGTTACATTTCTGCAGTTTGCTTAAGTTATTTTAACTGTAACTGAATGATAATTTTCCAGTTGTATGTCAAGTTGTATGAATAGTTGTGCTTATTTATATCTTCCTTCGTTAGGTGGTGATTATGGTGGGAAGGGGCTTTTGGCCAAAAAAAAAAAAAAAACACTTGCAGCTGCATTTAGCAAGGTTTCTGTTTATGTATTCATTACACCCTGTATCATTTACGAATGAATGTGATGGTGAATAAAAATGAATACAAAGTGCATTTTTCTTTTCCTGTCAAGATGAGGCTATGTTGATTTTGTAGATCTGAGTAAAAATTGAATGAAGATAGCATCATGGCATGGCAAGGTTGTAGGATGGCAGTTGTTCATGCAACCTCACTTGCAGGCCAGGTGTTGTCATGTTTATGCACAATCTGAGCCAAAATTCTGACAATGGTGTTGGTCAATTAGACCAACTGCACGTGATGTTGCTACCGTTGTACTGTTATTTTATTTATTTTTTCATGTCTTGTATTGATTAGTAATGCTATTAGGAGTTATTTATGTAATTATTCTTTTTATCTCAGGTTTCAGCAAACTACTCAAGTATAGAATTTTAGACTCGAGTATTTCAACTCATTTTGTGGTGACCGAATTTCATAAAAGGAGAAGTAAGGCTGATGTAAGTTTGCATACTTGTCAACCAACTAGATATGCCATTTTGTAGTGACAGAATTTCATTTGCAGCTGCATATCTCTAAAACACTTGCAGCTGCATATCACTCCCCCAAGCAGTTCAAATTTCCCTGCAATATCTCTAAAACACACTAATATATATTTTATATATTATTTGATTAAAAAAAAGTTAATACATTAAGATTTTAATTGTTATTTATGACATCAATAAAACCTACATGGCATATCTGGTTGATTGACACGTATGTAAAATTACATCAGCTTTACTTCTCCTTTTATATAAGCTTTACTTCTCCTTTTATATAAAAGGAGATAAATTTTATAATAAAACAGTTGCAGCCGCATTTACATTGGTTTCTGTTTATGTATTGATTACAAACTGAAACATTTAGGGTTGACTGTGATGGTGAATAAAAATGAATGTAAAGTGCATTTTTCTTGAATGGTAAAGATGAGGCTATGATAATTTGGGCGATCTGAGTAAAAATTGAATGAAGATAGCATCATGGCATGGCAAGGTTGTAGGATGGAAGTTGTTCATGCAACCTCACTTGCAGGCATGGTGTTGTCATGTTTATGCACAATCTGAGCCTGGCATTCTGATAATGGTGTTGGTCAATTAGACACACTGCACGTGAGGTTGTGTGTGTGAGAGATTAGGGTTAATGTGAGATATATGACATTTGAGAGGAAGTATGATGATGGTCTTCAGACACTGCACGTGATGTTGCTACCGAGGTACTGTTATTTTAATTATTCTTTCATATCTTGTGTTGATTAGTAATGCAATTAGGAGTTATTTATATAATTATTCTTTTTTATCTCAGGTTTCAGCAAATACTCAAGTATAGACTTTTTGTTATACACTGAGAGTAAGCAAATACAGGCTATGATGATTATGTAGATCTGAGTAAAAATTGAATGAAGATAGCATCATGGCATGGTAAGGTTGTAGGATGGCAGTTGTTCATGCAACCTCTCTTGCAGCCATGGTGTTGTCATCTTTATGCACAATCTGAGCCTTGCATTCTGACAATGGTGTTGGTCAATTAGACCAACTCCACGTGATGTTGCTACCGAGGTACTGTTATTTTTTTTTTCATGTCTTGTATTGATTAATAATGCTATTAGGAGTTATTGATTAGTAATAGACTAAATCTTTAGAATTTACATGTAAATAAACAACAATATTGACTCATACAATTTCAAAAGAAAGCCAAATGATAAGAAATTTTCGATCAAAGAAACCAAATATACTAAATTAGTAAAAGATGAAATTGAAGGTGAAGAGAATACTGTCGTGGTTTCGGTGATGATTGTGCGGTATCGATTTCAATTTCAATTCGTGATCTGGAAACAAGGATTCTTCCCTCTGAATCGATAGAACTGGTGTAAGGGTTTTGATGACCTTCAATCGTCGATGATTTACAAAACCCAATGCGACTGATTAAATATTTAGTTTTCAACATATGGTGTAACACCCCTAAATTTGTTAAGCTATATATGTTGTTACACATGTATAAGTTAAAATAATAATAATCATAAAATAATGAGAATCAAAACTATGACAACTGGCATCAAACCGGTAATTTTCGTACAATTTAATTAATACTTAATGACTGAAATTATGTGCTTAAATGTCAACATTGTTTGATTACATGATATACTTGTGAATTCATGCACGTTTTATACTACAAGAAATTTGCTTTATGCATTAATGATAACGTTGCGTCAGAAATACTAGTAAACTCACCGGTAAGACACATTGTGTCAACAATTCTGCAAAAAGCAGTCAGACAATAGAATTGGAGCCTAGGTGTAGGTCCAACGTCAAGAATACATTAAAACCCAAGAGTATATACAATGGTTAACATATAGACTTCTCGGAAGCTAGAAAATGCACTAAAAAGCACCCGAAACGCACTTTAAATGCAGAAATCTACATAATTCAGCTATAATTCAGCTATAATCAGCTTTTTAACACATAAATATTATGCAGAATTCATGTTTTATTATCCAGAATACCCTCCTAAGTGTTGGGAATTAAAAGGGTTTCAAAATGGTACATAAAGGACACTAAACGGCGCAATTTAGCACTTTAACGAACCGGTATCTAACCGAACAACCGAACATTACCCGGAACATCAAAATATTACTAGAAGCATTGTTTTAATGTTTCTGAACTAGTTATGGTCCCCAAACACCATAACACCCCTTATAACATAATAACACATCAAGTCCCTAGACTTTACCCTTGAAACTTAACTTATTTATGAATTAGAGATTGAAAGTTACACTTTGCCCCCCCCCCCCATTATGATTTACGGTCACAAGATAGTGGCCCCACCAAAATTGCCAAGATCTTTTCAATATTCACTTTGATATTACTTGGATTTGTTTTGATATTATCTAGATCTTGTAAGATTTCAATAGATATTTTGGAAGATCTTGCAAATATTATTTAAGGACATAAGCTCTCATACTTTCACACTTCACCACTCCACCTCCCTCATACTCTCTCTCTCCCTCTCGGCCTAGAAGTGCCGCCACCACCACCACCATATTCAACCACCATTCATCCAATTTCAAGCTCATTTCAAGTGTTAGAAGATGTCTTGTGGAGCTTGGTGCTTGAAGAACTTGAAGAACCTTCATCCATTGCTTTCACACACCATCTTTCATCATCTTTTTCTCTAGTGATCTTCCCTAGCTTTTGAGCTAGTTGTAAGCTTCTTGTTACTAGTTTTTACTTCTCATTTTGATTTGTTAAAAGATGTTGAACAATGATAAACTTAAAGATCACAAAAGAACATGATCATGATACTTTAACATAAGCTTAAAAATATAAGAATACATGTTGAATATGTTGATTTGCTTCTTGTTGATTGATGAATTGTGTTAGTGATGTTAGACATCATAAGAAACCTACTAGATTGTGATTAAACACATGATCTAGTAAGTTAAAGTGGTGATCTTGTGAAAGACCAAGATCTTCATGCTTTATGTCTTCATGAACTTGAATGATGAAAGTAATTTTCATATGTAAAAATGATTTAAACCAAATACAAATCTTGTAAATAGATGATTACAAGAATAATTTTCCCAAGAAACCAAGTTTATTTATGAGATTTACAAAGTTATGATTTCTAAATAAACTAGTCATATTTTTAGTGTTTAAACAAGACTAGAAACATGATTGTAACAAGAAAAATACAAAAGAAATATTTTTAGAAAAATCATCTTACATGTTGTAAATGACTAAATCCTTTAATAAAGTGATTTACAAACGAATAACCATGTTTTTAAGGGTAACTAAACCTACTAAATGACATGGTAAGTTATTACAAGTTTTTACAAAAACTTTGTCACACCCTGGCTTTTGCGGAAGCGTGGTTAATTTGGGGTGACTCATTAATACCATAGCTTAATCATAACAAAGCTATATGAGTTAAAAACATGCAAGATCATCCATTAAGTTTTGAAAACCAAATACAGTACCATTGTTTTAACGGGAATATACCCTAACAACCATAACTTTGTTCAACAGACATTACAAACTTGAAACATAACATAAACATGGTTTAAGGACTGTGTCTTGTCCAGGAAAGAGACACATCCCCTAAACCCCGGATGACCTCGGAAACTAGTGCAGCGGAAAACATGCCATACCGTGCCAGATCTCGTTAATTTCCTGAAATACATGTAAGTTGAAAAATCAACAATAATGTTGAGCGAGTTCATGTGTAAGTGAGTATGTAAAACACTTGTGAATATAGTAATAATCGTGGTATGTAGCCAATAAGGGGACTTGTGATCACCAATGGTTTGCAAGGCCACTAACATATGTGAAGTGCAAATAGGGAGACTCAAACCTAGCAGATTTCGCCACGGCATTTGTATGTGGACAAAGTCACCCCAAGGTCCGTTTCTAGTTTGGCCTGGGGCTGGGCTCGCTACACCCAGATAGATCTACCGCTCCTGTCCCTCGGTCCCGACATGAGGACTAATGGCCTCATATTGCTCCTACCCACTCACATGATCGGAATAAAACACCTCCTTATGCTAACCATACCGTATATAAAGTACTTGTAAACAAAGTAACATGTATTTCACCCCCGCAGTTAAGAAAACTGAAAACAGTTAGAGAAAAGGGGGACATGAACTCACAGTGAAGCGTCTCTACCAAGTATCTCCAAATCAGAAAGCTGTGCGACGACCTACAAGTGCTAATTCTATTAGACGGACGGCCGTGCCTTAGCTTTATAGTTTAAGTTTTTGGGAAATAGTTAGACAACTATTTCGTGTTTACATTCTGTATATACTTGGTAGTTAATTTCCTTCCCAAGGATGGGGGATTCAATATATATGCTTAAGTTACGTTTTAATAATCGAGTGGTAATATAATTACCGGTGTAACTTATATATTCATGTGAAAGCGTTTGTATTATTTTGGAATCGTTAACGTTTGTAAATATTATTTTTACTCTAAAAATAATATTTATGTATTCTCACAAAAATAATCATAAACAGTGTTGTGACAATATATATTTATCACGTTCAATTTTGTGAAAATCCCACCTCCGAATATTTAGTAAATAAAGTCATGGCGAAATTTATATTTCGAAAACATGTCAAAAATAATTCTAACACTTGTTGTGCAAATATTTCTAAGTGTTAGGTATTTAGAAAAATTTCGCCAGAGTTTCCTCTGTAACTGGAGGTGGCCACGCTTTCAAGCGTATCATTTTCTTTTAACAAATCAATCAATCAATGTTCTCAACATTATCAAACAACTTTCCAACATTTTAACTAGTCAAAGATTGACATAATCGCAAAAATATACGAATTTGTGGTTTGTCTAAAATATGTAGTAAATCTCTTTACTTTTACTGGATCTTTTGTGTAAATAATCCGATTTCGTAAAAACCTCGTTTTTAGAGAAAATCCATCTTTACAACTTCTAGTAACTTTTGACAAAACTAGTTCTTTGTCGGATCTTTTCATCTCACAAGTGTTTACACACTTGTGGTTTATAAAATATGCTTATTATTGTAAGATCCATCTTTCAAAATACATGGTTTCCTTGATATGTGGTCCTTTGAAAATACCGGGTGTAGATACGTAGATCTACTAGTTTTAAACACCTTTGTACAAGTTAAAACATGTTTACACAAGTAAAGCATTTTTACACAAGTTCATGCTTCGTGTGTGGTAGAGTTTCACCTTTTAACCCTAGTATCATTCAAAAACGAGCTTATGTTAAGATCCATGATCTTACTAAACCGGGTTAAACGATGATCCGAGCTACCACATCATAGATCGGGTCTAGATAACCATATATTTCAAATACTACAACTTTTACACCACTTATATGCTATTAACCACCATTTTTCATACTTTTAGTAGACTTTAATGCTTCATCTTGTAAGATTCCGAGTTTTAACCGACAAAAATCCTTTTAACCACTTTAGATAAGTTCAAATATAAGATTTAAGTGTTATACCTCTAGCTCAAGGCTAGGGAAGATTCTTGACGAAAAATGGGTGGATAAAAGCTAAGCAACGAGGTCCTTCGTGTTCCGTTTGCTCCAAGACTCCTCGTATACGACCCTTGATGTATGTATGATGTTGGAATGGCAAGAACCAAACTCGAAATGATGATGAGGGTGGGTGGGGGTCTCGGCCGTGAATCAAGAGAGGAGAGGAGAGAAATGTTGTGGTGAAATGTGAGATGGAATGATCATATGTGCTAAGCATCTAACTTATAGACAATTTATGTGCTAATGACCAATGGACCTTGTGTCCTCTAGATTTTAAGCAAAGAGATTAAATTAATCAAATGATGGTACCATTGTGTTCCCCAAGGTTTGGGGCCGGTTAGAGAAAGGGGGGGGGGGGGTCCTAACCGATTTCAACTAGCTTAGTTGGTGTTTAGTTAGGTTAATTAGGTTAGTCAAGTGTTTAACTTAGTTAGTTGTATGTTATGTGTTATGACGGGTGTTAGGGTAATCAGGGACCCTAACTGGCTCAGAAAAATATAAATAGTGAAAATAACAATATTTTCATGTTCCGGGTATAGTCCGGTTGTTCGGTTGGATAGTAATCCGTTAAAGCGCTTAATAAAGCTTTAAAGTGTCGTTATTGTTATTTTTTAGTGACACATCTTGTTTCCGACACTTTAGAAAGTGTCTAGTAGTATTTTCCCCATATTTTGGCACTTTACTAGTCAGCTAGAAGCTGGATTATTTATTAAAGCGCTGTGTTTTGTACTTAGAGTACGTTTTAGGCACATCCAGTCAGTGTATCTTATTCCTAGAGACGCAGTTCCACAACCCTTATATCCCTACACTCACTGCTAGTGTAGCAAAACATTTCAGGCTCTTAAGGCCTTAGAGGCAGTGTTTGCCTGATGCTGGCTTTATCAGCATGTTTAATAGGTTATCCGTGTATCGTGCTACTGTGCTTTTTGTGCATCATGTTTGTCACTAAGGTGCCGTATGTAAATAATGTAGTGACAGCAAGCAAGTATGATGCAAGTAAGTACATGTATCAGTATTTAAGTAGCAGTTCATCAGCTAGTTCAAGCAAGCACAGTAATTAAGCAGTAATTAATCATTAATTAAGTCGTACGGATACCTGGTTTTGTGCGGGTTGTCACAAACTTCAAGTTCATGGTTTAGTATAATTTACTTGATCTTGACACTCGGTAAGTGTTAAATGAGTTGATGATTGTTGTGATGATTTTAAAAGAAAATAAACATATGTTTTGAAAACATGGGAAACCTCCATTTTTAGGGGAAACTCTGTCAAAATTTCTATAAATTTTGACACTTAGAAAAATATAAGTTTTGGTGAAACTTATTCCCTAAAAATATTTACCAAGGTTTCCCTAAGTTTTTATGTAAACTTCAAGTTAAGAAATGATGATTTCTTCAAGATAAAAATTGATACTAAGTATGTATATTTTTTAGGAAAATATATATATTTATTGATCACCAAATTTTGTGCTAAGTGTATGTAGTATGTATTATATGTAATAGTGTGTTAAGACTTGAAAATACACTAAATACTCCTAAAGAGTGAAAATACAAAATACACATACAACATGCTTAGACAAATACAAGAGAATATATTTATGAAAATATATTACTTGATAGATTAAATAACTTGGACAAGTTATGAACATGAAATGAAGTTTTGGACAAAATACATAACTCGGGTGAAAAATACAAGATACTTATATGAGTGAATTGCAAGTTTTGTCCTTTATCTTTAGGCGACTTTGCAGGCGGTGTCCTTTATGTTTAAAGTTGACGAGTTTTGTCCTTTACGTATAAAAATCAAGCACGTTTTACCCTTTGGGCCTAACCCAGTCTGTTTTCCCAGTTAAAGTTGATTACGTGCATGTCATGTGAGGGGTAGTTGTGTCATTTAATGTGCACCCTGAGCATTTACCCCCAATTTAAATAACCCCAAACCCTAATTCTTCCCATTCCTCCAAATCGTTCATCATCAAGAACTGCAAGCATCGATCTTTCCCCAAATTGAAGATGGTGAAGTGCCGATGTGGTAAAGAAGCAATAATCTTGACTTCTTGGACCGATAATAACCCTGGTCGCAGATTCTATGGTTGTCCAGATCAAGGTTCAACATGTGGATTCTTAGGCTGGTATGATCTTACAAGGTGTCAACGATGCGTAGACATTATCCCAGGTTTGCTTAGGGCAAGGAAAAACCTTGAAGCTGCTAACAGAGTTCTTGTAGACAGAATTAAAGTCACTGAAGATGCCAACAGAGTTCTTGAAGAAAAATTCTATCACAGTGAAAGCAATTCTAGGAAATTGAAGAAGATGTTGGTTTATAGTTGGATAGGGTTTATGTTGTTTGTTCTTTTTTGGATGTACTGACTGTATGCACTGATGGTTTTGGTTCTAGGATTATGCAAGACTATTGTAGTGCAAATATGCACAGTTTTTGTAAACTGGTGTTTATGAACATATGTGTTAATCATGTTGGATGTGCAAAAAAGTGGCCATTTAGATGTGCAAAAAAGTGGCCATTTAGATTGAATTAAACCTGTCCATTTAGATGTGAAAAAACCTTGCTATTTGACCCATTTCAATACAAAGTGACTGACCATAAAATTGGCCATTTAGATGTGCAAAGGCTGGCCATTTGACCACATTAACACCTGCACAAACCTGGCTATTTGACCCATTTCAACAAGCAAAAAACTGACCATTTAGACATAAACTAAACTTCCCATTGCCAACATTTGGCCAAAAAGCAGTACATATGATGTTGATTCAAAGTGCAAGTTACAAAATACCATAACCTAAGTAGCAAAAGACAACACAGTTTTTAAAGTAGCTTACATACATAAACCTTAAACCTAACAATCATCGTACTAAACTTGTGCACCCTTGCATGTCCTGATATTATGCCCCTTGGCCCCACACTTGGTACATTTTCCTTTTGTGTTATTCCTTGTGAGCTTTCCAGTAAGTGCCAAGTCCTCCATTTCAACGGCTGACCTCTTCCTTGCTTTCTTGGGTCTGCATTTTTAAGGGAAACTCTGTTTTTAGGGGAAACTCTGTGAAAATTTCTATAAATTTTGACACTTAGAAAATTATAAGTTTTGGTGAAACTTATTCCCTAAAAATATTTACCAAGGTTTCCCTAAGTTTTATGTAAACTTCAAGTTAAGAAATGATGATTTCTTCAAGATAAAAATTGATACTAAGTATGTATATTTTTGAGGAAAATATATATATATTTATTGATCACCAAATTTTGTGCTAAGTGTATGTAGTATGTATTATATGTAATAGTGTGTTAAGACTTGAAAATACACTAAATACTACTAAGGAGTGAAAATACAAAATACACATACAACATGCTTAGACAAATACAAGAGAATATATTTATAAAATATATTACTTGATAGATTAAATAACTTGGACAAGTTGTGAACATGAAATGAAGTTTTGGACAAAATACATAACTCGGGTGAAAAATACAAGATACTTATATTTATTTTTGAGAAAATAATATAAGTAAGATACATAGTTAAAAATATAAATTATTTTTAACACAAAGAATACATACATAAAAGATGGTGACTTGTACTTGTGCGATACAAGTCTAGTGACTAACGTTAATAAAACACGTATAGGTCACGACACTATTTAAGCAAAACCCGGTGAAGTTTACGGCGCAAGAAACACAAAGTTGTGAGTTCATGCTCCCCCTTTTCTTTTAATTGTTTTCAGTTTAATAACTTCGGGGGTGAAATGCATGTTACAATGTTTACAAATGGTATGATGGATACAAGAATTGAGGAATGATACGAGAAATCGTGTCACGAATAGGGTACCATAAGCACCATTAATCGTGTACATACTAAGACCGCAGAACAAAAGGTTAGATCTAATGGGTTTTCGGGTAGCCACACTCTTGGTGAAAACTAGTACCGAGTAGTGCTTTTGTGCCTCCGTCGTGAATCGACAACTAGAAAAATGCCTATGGTTTGGATTGCTTCCTATGTCGTGTCACATGTTAATAGCCTTGCAACCCATTAACAACTTGATACATACAGAAATACTTGATTTATACAAGATACATACCATGTTTTTCATACAAAGTATACAAACATTCAATACAAGAACTGCATGAATTCATACCAACATTATGTTGACGTTTTTCCAAAAACTCACATGTATTTCAGGTAACTAAAGTGGATGTGCGCGCGGTCTTACTCATGCTCTTGGATGTTGTTTATGTTTGCCTTTGAATAAAGTTGTAACTTTTCAGACAAAATGTTGTCTTGTGATGTAAACACTTAACATATGTTTTCAGTTATGAAATGTTTGGTATTTGGAGTTATTTTTATGAGCATGTAGTATGTTTACCTTTCGTATGCAATGAGAACCTTTCATGATCACACCTCGTGCTTCCGTCTTAGAAAGGGGTGTGAGAGATTGGTATCAGAGCTGCGATTGTAGTGAACCAGGATTCCTTCTCGAGTCTAGACTACAATCTTTAGGATCCTTTCACGAAAACAATTTTTCAAAGAGTTTTCATTGCATAAAACTTTCCGCGACATCCACTACCTGAAACTGTTTACAAAGAGTCAAGAAAAGACACTATGAGACTTAGGGTGCACTGGAGTAGCACTTGACTTTGACTAGAAATTACTTGCAACTATGTGTATACATATACTAGAAATAGAATATCTCAGGTACTTGTGACTTTACCTGAAAGCAATGGCCTATCAAAAAGAAGTGATACAAGGATGAAACGAACTATGCGGACCGTGCAAGGAGTTACGTAATTATGGATGCATACATAATTATGGAATTCAGTGCACAGAAACCACAGCAAGTCTTGTCACGTATAGATTCCCTCAGTACAAGAAAAAGGTCAAATGTGAACACTCTTTCCCCAAGCCTATTAAATACTCTTTTGGAGTAATAATTTAGGGTATAAAGACATGAACCGCCAATGTGAAGTAAGACATTTTGTCCTTTACATATATTAAACTTGTACCTTGGGGAGATGTAACCCTTATGCATTTTGCTTACAATGATGTAACAAGTTGCCCTGATATGTGTAAGGATGTCGGTGAATATCTTATAACACACTAGTAATTATCTATTTATGCATGCTTGTTGCTGTATGAATTGATTTATATGTTTGGCGGATTGTTTGATATCACTTATGTGGTATATGCCTGTGTATATATACTACTACTGTCTCGTATGACGATATCAAACACATGTCTAACCCTATAGTGTTGTGTTCTTTCAGAACATGGCACCTAGAAGAGCTGTGAACGCTCATGATCAACCTCCTCCTCCCCCACTTCCAAGAACTGCTGAAGAGCTAAACGCTCTGCTGGAAGAAAGGATCTCCGCAGCTATCGCTCAGTACGAGGCGAACCGTACTGAACAAAGTGGAGGACCAAGCAATGCTAGACGCAATGGGAATGGAGATTCATCTGGAGGCAACACAGCTCAGGGCTGCACTTTCAAGCAGTTTCTCGACTGCAAGCCGCTGAACTACGATGGCACTGGAGGTGCAGTGGCGTTTGTACGCTGGACAGAGAAGACGGATGCCACTATCCGTATGAGCAAGTGTATCGCGGATCAGCAAGTCACTTTTGCTACGGGGTTGTTTGTTGATGAAGCTTTGACTTGGTGGAATTTGCAAGTCCAGACTCTGGGTGATGATGTTGCGACCGGCATGACGTGGGATGCGCTAAAGGAACGCATGATAGAGAAGTATTGCTCTCGTGCTTAACTCCAAAGGTTGGAGACTGAGTTTTGGCACTTGACCATGGAAGGTGCTGACATTACTGGTTATACCCGAAGGTTCCACGATCTGTCGAGAGTGATCCCCTACATGGTGACTTCCGAATTTAAGCGCGTTGAACGCTACATTTGGGGATTGGCCTCAGAGTTTCGCAGCATGGTAACTTCGGCCAAACCTCAAACGATCACTGAGTCTGTAACTCTGGCTGTCAGCCTTACTGAAGATGCTGTCCGTATGAAGAAGTTTTCATTGAACCCAACAGAAAAGACCGAGACGCATGCTGAGTCGTCTGGTGATAAGAAAAGGAAGCATGCGAATCTGAATCAAGCAACCCGTAGCAACAACAAAGGTTCAAACAACAAGAAGCGTGACCCTAACCCACCTAAGGAGGCGAGAACCTTTGCAGTGGCAAATGACACTGTAGCCAAATGATACCAAGGCACCATGCCTAAATGCCAAAAATGTAGGTATCATCATGAAGGAGCTTGTCGCATTCCAAGATGCGACAAATGTGGAAGGTTGGGTCACCAAACAGAAGACTGTTGGGGAAAAAGAAATAGAAACGGGAATGGAAACCGCAACGGTGCTGGTAATGGAAACGGTAGTAGAAATGGCAATGGCAATGGTAACCGGAATGGTAATGGAGCTGGGCAGAACCAAGGATGCTTTGGTTGTGGAAGCAAGGATCATTTCATAAAAGACTGCCCAAGGGGGATCCATCATACCATTTGTAAACATTGTAACATTTGTAACATGTATTTCACCCCCGAAGTTATAAAACTGAAAACAGTTAAAAGAAAAGGGGGAGCATGAACTCACAACTTTGTGTTTCTTGCGCCGTAAACTTCACCGGGTTTTGCTTAAATAGCGTCGTGACCTATACGTGTTTTATTAACGTTAGTCACTAGACTTGTATCGCACAAGTACAAGTCACCATCTGTAACACCCCAAAAACGGGTTAGGTAATCAAGCCACGTTAATTGTGACGACGGGTAAAATACCGTTAGTGGTAAAAATTAACCCGGTAAATATTTGGTTTTTAAATAAATAATCCTAATATTAACTAAAAGGTGAATAAAAGCTTTTAAGGAAACAAAATGGATAAAAGGCCCGAGTTAACGAGACCTAAAATAAACTTGAAGGACACTCGCGTTTGAAGACGACGAGAGTCAAGCGAATTGTGGATAAGATGATGGAACGGTCCGAGATTTGACAAGAAGAGCATGCTCATCAAGGACCTAAATCGCGTACTGGTCGCGAACAAGACTAATGGCAAGAAAAGCCCGTTAGGGCAAGCATTTATCAGGTGCACGTTTAAATTATTGCATGAATATGAACATGCAACCAATACGTAGAAACTGATAGTTGCAGATTTAGATTTAAAATTTGGACAAACCTGAATAGAATGCCTATCCAGGATATTGTTTCCAAGAGAAATAAACAGAGGTATTACTTACATAGGGCGTGATGTGAAAACTATAAAAAGGTCGTGTATGTTATGTGTTAAATCGCTTACTCTGGCCAAGTAAGTAGTGGCATATGATACCACGAGTTTCTTATTGCGGACACATTTACATCCGATGTAGTAAGGGCGGAGAGAATTGGACTAATTAAAAAGTACCCAAAAGAATCAGATAAGCAAAATATTTGATACTAATGTAAACGCACAACCGAGTGACGGAAGCGTATTACATCAGGATAATGAGCCCGAGTGAAGGGGACAAAGAAGCATGTAAAATGATTTAGACAAGTATTGGGAAGGAGTGTACTTACACTCGAACCCAGAAAACACAAGCATGTAAAATGATTTAGACAAGTATTGGGAGGGAGTGTACTTACACTCGAACCCAGAAAACACAAGCATGTAAAATGATTTAGACAAGTATTGGGAGGGAGTGTACTTACACTCGAACCCAGAAAACACGAGCATGTAAAATGATTTAGACAAGTATTGGGAGGGAGTGTGCTTACAATCGAACCCAGAAAACGCAAACATGTAAAATGATTTAGGCAAGCATTGGGAGGGAGTGTACTTACACTCGAACCCGGAAAATGCGAATATGTCCCTAAACGAGTCGTTTTTGTAAAACGTCAAACTTAAAGATAAAGTCGGAATATAAAAATGAAGCGAGGTCTTAATGCATACCGGGAGGGTTGCAATAATAACGACTTCGGTAAAACACCCGGTGGATGGGTAAGAATTAAACACATGTGTAAACCAAGAGACGTGAACGCGGGTTGAAAAATCAAAGTAACTTGGATTACGAGTTATGACTATAAAATCTCGTATATAGAAATTGTGAGTAAATATGTTCAACTATTCGAAGCCGAATGGGTTGAATAAAGAATAAAGTTGATTGTTTGTAAGTGATGGATTTCACATTAATAGGTCAAACATGTTGAATACAATATAACGCCGAATGGCACAAATGAGCGCTAGCCAGATAAAGGTAGCGTTAAATGCAAGCGAATAATGAGCCCGGTAATGGGATATAACCAAATAAGAATAAATTATGGACTGTCAATATCCTGGTATTGATAATTGACAAAAGTTAAAGAGAAGATCCTAAAACTAAAACTTCGGTTTTAGTAAGAAATAATGTTTTTACAAACATAAATTCTGATAGGAATTTAAATATTAAGGATGAAAGATACAAGTCTTGACACCGATAGGCGCAAAACGATATATTCGAAAAGTGATATTTTCGAAAATGAAATTTTGATATAAATTAAACATGATGTAACACAATCACGGTCAAGAAATGTAATGTGAAGTAGAATCACATTATAACCAAGCAAGCGGTAAAAAGTAACTGGACTAATAAGTCTAATTAGTGAGACCCGTCAAGGTCATTTAAATAAATTTGGTTTGCTTGTAAGCGGTGGATTCGGTATAAATGAACCGAATAAATAAAATTGAAAACAAAAGAAATCGTTGCGAAAAGTGAAAGATTTCACTAAAGACCTTTAAACGGGTCAAAGTCACGGATTCATAAAGAATTCGATAGTATACAAAAGTGATGAATATCGCTAAGTTAATTAAACTAGTGGAAATAATGAGATTGCGTTATTTCAAGTTACATTATGCCGTATATAATACGTAGATGATTATTAACCAAAAAGATATTACCATACTTCTCTGGTAATACTAATAATTGGTTAAAGTATAAGTAATGTTTTAAGATTCTTGGAACAGATACATTGAGTTAAACTCAATGAGTTATGTAAGAAAAGGTTTCGAGGACGAAACCTCTTTAAGGGGGGTAGACTTGTAACACCCCAAAAACGGGTTTGGTAATCAAGCCACGTTAATAGTGACGACGGGTAAAATACCGTTAGTGGTAAAAATTAACCCGGTAAATATTAGGTTTTTAAATAAATAATCCTAATATTAACTAAAAGGTGAATAAAAGCTTTTAAGGAAACAAAATGGATAAAAGGCCCGAGTTAACGGGACCTAAAATAAACTTAGTCATAAATATTCCCGAACCCGCTAAGTTAACTAGAAATGTAAAACCTAGTTAATAAGTGGGAATATTATTGAAAGTAATTTAGGTTGTAACCTAATTAATAACTAACCAAACACGAGGGACCAAAGCCGGGTAACTTGAAAATGAATTATAAACTTAAAAATAAAACACAAACACACACACAAGAGTGTGTGTGCGTGTGTGAGGATCGACCAGGAAGAGCTTTAGGGAGCTCAAACCCTAACTTCAACAAATCCATCAAATTGAAGGTCAAATCTGGCCCAAATCGGATGCATGAACACATATTAATGATCACCAAGTTGTGGGGATCACAAGGTATGTGGAATCTTATGATTTAGTGTTACTTTGAAATTATGATGAACAATCATAATCAAAATTCTGGAATGAATGTTGAATCTATGAGTGTTATTGTGATGAAATCCATGTTTAGGAACAACCCTAGTTAATAATTTGATAAGCTAGTGTTGAAAAATAGAAATTTGATGATTACCCATATGTGTGCTAAGTGGGTTTTATGACAAGAAGATGAACACTTGAATTAGAGTGTTAAATTGATGAATATTGATGTTATGATACTAGTACTAAGTGTAGTTCATGAACTCTAGACATGAAAGTTTGAATTTTGATGTTAATCTTGGTAAAAATAACTAGTTATGAACTAGTTAGCAAATGTGTAGAAGTATGCCTATTAGGTGTTCGTTAAAATGCCTAAATGAGAAGTAAAGTGTTGGAATTCAAGTAAAACGCGTAATTGGCAAGCTTGACTAATTACATGAGACATGGGATAAAACGGGTTCCAATCATAATGTTGATTTTCCTTAATCGTGCATATTATATGATTAAAGGTAGTTGACTTTAGAAAGCCAAACTAAATAGTGATGAAGTCGAATAATAGTTTCGACAAAGAAAATAAGTAAGGTGGAATAGTCGTGATTGTTAATGACTAATCTAACCACCTTGTAAATGTTGAAAATAGTTTGACGCTCAACGAGCTAGGTGAAAGGCTTGGGGAAGGAAGCGGGTCAAACGAATCAAGAATGAAGGAAAAAGCATAATTCGGATGCAAGGTAAGTATAGCTTACACTAGTCTTATATGTTAGAATATTCTCTTATCGTATTAGTTACGAATAAGATAAATACATAATTTAGGTATGATGTTCCGACGTGTAAACGTACGGAACAAGGTAGTCGAGCATGACAAGAAACCGTGTTGATGGTTTAAAAGGAATTAAAACGGTAAATTGATCATGCGTTGACCATATCTATTTGTTTTGAAAGACACTGTAAGGCGTAAGCCATGATAGGCTAAAAAGCGTTAAGAAAACGATTAATACGTGAAATGACCACACGGTGTAAACCGAAGCGAGTCATATAGATGAGATGGTAATAAATATCATCTCGCCAACATAATCGGTCACTTAGACCAAATGGGTCAAAAGGTGAAAAATATCACCCTTTGACAATAACGACTAATGATTATTGTCGAGCTATATTATTTCAGGTGTAAATGTCAAATGGGTATTAGCAACGCTATGAATTAGCGGTTATAAAAGCAAGGTATTAAAAACGGGTCAATAGATTGATCTGCGCCAGGGATGTGAAATAGGGTAACACTCATTTAGAACATGTGGTTCAAGAGTGTTATAAGAGGTCAAAATGGACATTTGGTTACTTGATAAGTAAACCAAATGTTTTAAGTAATGAACATAGCGTTGGAAAGCTTAATGACTTTTCAAACAAAATCATAGGATAAAAGAGGGTTTATGGGTCAAATATACTTTCAAAAGTCCTTCATTGTTAATAAAAGACTAAAAAAGGACCAAAACGCCCTTGGAGGCTAAATTGAACAAATAACCTTTAAAAGTTGTTTGGAAATGAATATTACGATTAAATAAATATATAGGACAAGTATAGAAGTTGAAAGATGTATTACGTTAGTCAAACGGCTCTATTTGAGTCCTTGCCGTAAAATAATGAGTTGAGGGGTAAAACTCGGTTTGCATAGATTACCTTAGTAAGCCCACCATAAATATAGTTGTGGTGGAAGATCATTTGACAAATATTGCGAAATTAAGAAGCTAGAAATAAATAATTATGAATTATGCGGAGAAGTGCTTAAATACCCTTAACGGGTCGAAATAAGCATTTGAGTATAAACGGGTTTAAGAATATACATAAACTCGTGAAGTGAACCTAATATGATAGACAACATTGAAATTACAAGATTCATGTGACATAGGAATCAAACAAATACGTTTGTTTGGTAAAACCGCGAATGGGTCAAAATTTGGTAAAAAGGGTAATAAGCCGAAGACTTAAAAGTCTTAAAATTTGTTAAGACGGATGTTGGATTTTAACTCCATATGATGGAGAATCAAATTACATTCATGTAGGAAGAAACGGTAGGTCAAACGGATAAGTGGATTGAAAGATACGGAAGTTTTCGTATCAATAAACGGCAAAATGGAAAAGCTGAAATACAGGGACCACCGTAAATTACGGTGCCACCGTAATTTACGGTGGAGCCAAAAATGTTACGGTGGAAACCATCTGATGTACGGTGGAAGAATTGTAATACAGGGGCCACCGTAAATTACGGTACCCACCGTAATTTACGGTGGAGGCCAAGTTGAAAATGTTGTTTTGAGATCAAGAGATTAACGTTGGGATTTCTCCTTTCATATTCGTTACCAGACTCGTTTAATCACGTTTTAATCCCTGTATGACTAAAGCGTTTCATGTTTATGAAATGTAGGTACATTTTGGATGCCGAAAGACGATCAAGATCAATGAAGAACCGAACACGATAAAGACACACGCTTCCGCACTTTGACACATTGTAAATTTTAAACAACGAATTCAACCACGTTATGTAGAATAACTTATGATTTGCAAAAGTTTTAATAAACCCGTATTTCCGATGTATATGATAATCATTAATTACATGATTATCTTTCAAAATTTACGTTAAACCTTGAATAATAAGAACGGGTGTTACACCATCTTTTATGTATGTATTCTTTGTGTTAAAAATAATTTATATTTTTAACTATGTATCTTATGCTCAGGCTCGGGCATTTGTGATTGGAGCAAAGAACGCACGCGAGGACCCTAATGTGGTCACCGATACGTTTCTCGTTAACAATCACTTTGCATCCATACTATTTGACACTGGTGCCGATTTTAGCTTCATGTCTGTGGAATTTAAATGTATGCTTGGAATAGAATCTAGTAGATTAAGTATTCCTTATTCCATAGAACTAGCCAATGGAAAACTTATTGAATCAAGCGAAGTTGTTAGGGGTTGTACATTAGAACTTGGTGAGCGAAAATTTAGCATCGACCTCTTACCTATTCAATTGGGTAGCTTCGATGTAGTGGTCGGAATGGACTGGTTGTCCAAGAACAAAGTTGAAGTTGTTTGTCACGAGAAAATCATTCGCATCCCTCTGACGAATGGTGAAACCCTCATCGTACATGGAGAAAAACAAGACACGCCTCTGCGAATCATCAGCTGTATGAAGGCGCATAAGTGCTTGAGGAAAGGATGCGTAGCGTTCCTGGCGCACGTTGTAGATAAGAAGGCTGAGGAGCCGAAACTCGAAGACATTCCTGTGGTGAAGGAATTCCCTGATTTTTTTCCCAAAGATCTACCAGGACTACCTCCTCAACGACAAGTCGAATTCCGTATAGACTTGGTTCCAGAAGCCGCTCCTGTAGCCAAGGCATCCTATCCGCTTGCACCATCCGAAATACAAGAATTATCTATACAACTCCAGGAGTTGTTGGATAAAGAATTCATAAGGCCAAGCTTCTCGCCCTGGGGAGCTCCAGTATTGTTCGTAAAGAAGAAGGATGGAACATTGCGGATGTGTATCGATTACAGAGAACTGAACAAGCTCACTATCAAGAATCGGTACCCACTACCGAGGATTAATGACTTATTTGATCAATTGCAAGGATCAAGTTATTATTCCAAGATCGACCTTCAATCTGGATACCATCAGTTAAGAATCCAAGAGGAAAGCGTACAAAAGACTGCATTCCGAACGCGTTATGGGCATTACGAGTTCCTTGTGATGCCATTCGGACTGACGAACGCGCCAGCAGTATTTATGGATCTGATGAACCGCGTATACAAACCATATCTCGATAAATTCGTGATTGTATTTATCGATGATATCCTGATTTACTCGCAAACGAGAGAAGAACACGAGCAACACCTCAGAACCATTTTGGAACTATTGAAGAAAGAGAAAGTTTATGGGAAATTCTCCAAGTGCGAATTTTGGATTCGCGAAGTACAATTCCTTGGTCACGTTATGAACGAGAAGGGCATTCATGTAGAACCATCCAAGATAGAAGCAATAACGAACTGGGAAGCCCCCAAAACCCCGACGAAGTACGACTGGGGTGACAAGCAGGAAGAAGCCTTCCAACTGCTCAAAAATAAGCTATGCGATGCACCAATACTATCCTTACCCGAAGGCACAGAAGACTTCGTGGTATACTGTGACGCTTCGCGCCAAGGTTTGGGTTGCGTGCTTATGCAACGCCAGAAAGTCATCGCTTACGCTTCAAGATAGTTGAAGGTGCATGAAAGGAACTATACCACTCACGACCTAGAGCTAGGTGCAGTGGTATTCTCCTTGAAGATCTGGCGACACTATTTATATGGTACTCGATGTACAATCTTCACAGACCACAAAAGCCTACAACACATATTTGATCAGAAGGAATTAAATATGCGTCAACGACATTGGGTCGAGCTGCTAAACGATTATGACTGTGAGATTAAGTACCATCCTAGAAAGGCAAACGTTGTAGCAGATGCGTTAAGCCAGAAAGAAAGGGTTAAGACCCTAAGGGTTCGAGCATTGGAAATGACTATTCGAATGAACCTCACTACACGCATTCGTGACGCACAACAAGAAGCCCTTAAGATGGAGAATCGTAGAACTGAATACCTCCGAGGTATGCTGAAGAATTTGGTGCCAAACAATGAGGGAACCTTATACATTAAGGGACGTATTTGGATTCCGCTCTATGGCGGTATGCGAGAAGACATCCTTAATGAAGCTCACAAGTCAAGATACTCGATCCATCCAGGATCGGACAAAATGTATCAAGACTTGAAAGACTACTATTGATGGCCGAGACTTAAAAGCGATGTTGCTATCTATGTTGGAAAGTGCCTAACCTGTGCCAAGGTTAAGGCTGAATATCAGAAACCATCTGGGCTACTGCAACAACCAGAGATACCCATGTGGAAGTAGGAACAAATCTTGATGGACTTCATAACGAAATTACCCAGGACCCCTAGAGGGCACAATATGATATGGGTGATAGTTGATCGATTGACGAAATCTGCGCATTTCCTAGCGATCCGAGAGAAGGATAGCACTGGAAAGCTTGCTGAGTTGTACTTGAAAGAAATTGTGGCACGTCATGGAGTGCCTATTTCAATTATTTCAGACAGAGATGGACGTTTTGTCTCAAGGATCTGGCAATCCTTTCAGGAAGCCTTTGGATCTCAATTAGATCTAAGCACGACCTTCCATCCGCAAATAGACGGTCAGAGCGAATGGACCATACAAACACTGGAAGATATGCTTCGCGCATGTGTCATGGACCTAGGCGGCAGCTGGGATACTCATCTACCTTTAGTTGAGTTTTCCTACAATAACAGTTATCATACGAGCATAAAAGTCGCTCCGTTCGAAGCTCTGTATGGCCACAAGTTCCGATCGCCCTTATGTTGGGCAGACGCTGGAGACAAACGCATGGTTGGTCCTGAACTTGTGCAAGAGACAACCGAAAAGATTATGCAGATCCGAGAGCGCATTAAGGTGGCTCGAGATCGACAAAAGAGCTACGCTGATCGAAGACGAAAACCATTAGAGTTCGAGGTGGGAGACAAAGTTTTGTTAAAGGTCTCACCTTGGAAGGGCGTAGTAAGATTCGGAAAACGTGGAAAGCTGAATCCACGATACATCGGACCATTCAAGATTTTGGAAAGAATTGGTACCGTGGCTTACAAGTTGGAATTACCGGAGGAGCTTAACGGAGTACATGATACGTTTCATGTATCCAACCTCAAGAAGAATCCAAGACAAGAAACAGTGATCATCCCTGCGGATGAAGTGCATATTGACGACACCCTCCGATTTACAGAAAAACCCGTTGAGGTTACAGACTGGAAAGTCAACAAGACCAGAAGGAGTAGTGTCAAACTTGTCAAAGTACGTTGGGACTCTAAGCACTGACCCGAGTACACGTGGGAACGTGAAGACCAGTTTAAAGGAAAGTACCCCCACCTGTTCAAGAAAACTCCTGCGAGAGTTAGTTCAGCATGAATTTCGGGATGAAATTCTTTTAACAGGGGGAGACTGTGACAACTGGCACCAAACCGGTAATTTCCGTACAATTTAATTAATACTTAATGACTGAAATTATGTGCTTAAATGTCAAAATTGTTTGATTACATGATATACTTGTGAATTCATGCACGTTTATACTACAAGAAATTTTCTTTATTCATTAATGATAGCGTTGCGTCAGAAATACTAGTAAACTCACCGGTAAGACACATTGTGTCAACAATTCTGCAGAAAGCAGTCAGACAATATAAATGGAGCCTAGGTGTAGGTCCAACGTCAAGAATACATTAAAACCCAAGAGTATATACAAGGGTTAATATATAGACTTCCCGGAAGCTAGAAAATGCACTAAAAAGCACCCGAAACGCACTTTAAATGCAGAAATCTGCATAATTCAGCTATAAATCAGCTATAATCAGCTTTTTAACACATAAATATTATGCAGAATTCATGTTTTATTATCCAGAATACCCTCCTAAGTGTTGGGAATTAAAAGGGTTACAAAAAGGTACATAAAGGACACTAAACGGCGCAATTTAGCACTTTAACGAACCGGTACCTAACCGAACAACCGGACATTACCCGGAACATCAAAATATTACTAGAAGCATTGTTTTAATGTTTCTGAACTAGTTATGGTCCCCAAACACCATAACACCCCTTATAACATAATAACATATCAAGTCCCTAGACTTTACCCTTGAAACTTAACTTATTTATGAATTAGAGATTGAAAGTTACACTTTGCCCCCCTCCATTATGATTTACGGTCACAAGATAGTGGCCCCACCAAAATTGCCAAGATCTTACAATATTCACTTTGATATTACTTGGATTTGTTTTGATATTATCTAGATCTTGTAAGATTTCAATAGATATTTTGGAAGATCTTGCAAATATTATTTAAGGACATAAGCTCTCATACCTTCACACTTCACCACTCCACCTCCCTCATACTCTCTCTCTCCCACTCGGCCTAGAAGTGCCACCACCACCACCACCACCACCATATTCAACCACCATTCATCCAATTTCAAGCTCATTTCAAGTGTTAGAAGGTGTCTTGTGGAGCTTGGTGCTTGAAGAACTTGAAGAACCTTCATCCATTGCTTTCACACATTATCTTTCATCATCTTTTTCTCTAGTGATCTTCCCTAGCTTTGAGCTAGTTGTAAGCTTCTTGTTACTAGTTTTTACCTCTCATTTTGATTTGTTAAAAGATGTTGAACAATGATAAACTTAAAGATCACAAAAGAACATGATCATGATACTTTAACATAAGCTTAAAAATATAAGAATACATGTTGAATATGTTGATTTGCTACTTGTTGATTGATGAATTGTGTTAGTGATGTTAGACATCATAAGAAACCTACTAGATTGTGATTAAACACATGATCTAGTAAGTTAAAGTGGTGATCTTGTGAAAGACCAAGATCTTCATGCTTTATGTCTTCATGAACTTGAATGATGAAAGTAATTTTCATATGTAAAAATGATTTAAACCAAATACAAATCTTGTAAATAGATGATTACAAGAATAATTTTCCCAAGAAACCAAGTTTATTTATGAGATTTACAAAGTTATGATTTCTAAATAAACTAGTCATATTTTTAGTGTTTAAACAAGACTAGAAACATGATTGTACCAAGAAAAATACAAAAGAAATATTTTTTGAAAAATCATCTTACAAGTTGTAAATGACGAAATCCTTTAATAAAGCGATTTACAAACGAATAACCATGTTTTAAGGGTAACTAAACCTACTAAATGACATGGTAAGTTACTACTAGTTTTTACAAAAACTTCAAGTTCATGGTGTAGTATAATTTACTTGATCATGACACTCGATAAGTGTTAAATGAGTTGATGATTATTGTGATGATTTTAAAAGAAAATAAACACATATTTTGAAAACATGGGAAACCTCCATTTTTAGGGGAAACTCTGTCAAAATTTTTATAAATTTTGACACTTAGAAAAATCTAAGTTTTGGTGAAACTTATTCCCTAAAAATATTTACCAAGGTTTCCCTAAGTTTTTATGTAAACTTCAAGTTAAGAAATGATGATTTCTTCAAGATAAAAATTGATACTAAGTATGTATATTTTTTAGGAATATATATATATATATATATTTATTGATCACCAAATTTTGTGCTAAGTGTATGTAGTATGTATTATATGTAATAGTGTGTTAAGACTTGAAAATACACTAAATACTCCTAAGGAGTGAAAATACAAAATACACATACAACATGCTTAGACAAATACAAGAGAATATATTTATAAAAATATATTACTTGATAGATTAAATAACTTGGACAAGTTATGAACATGAAATGAAGTTTTGGACAAAATACATAACGAATGATACGAGAAATCGTGTCACGAATAGGGTACCATAAGCACCATTAATCGTGTACATACTAAGACCGCAGAACAAAAGGTTAGATCTAATGGGTTTTCGGGCAGCCACACTCTTGGTGAAAACTAGTACCGAGTAGTGCTTTTGTGTCTCCGTCGTGAATCGACAACTAGAAAAATGCCTATGGTTTGGATTGCTTCCTATGTCGTGTCACATGTTAATGGCCTTGAAACACATTAACAACTTGATACATACAGAAATACTTGATTTATACAAGATACATACCATGTTTTTCATACAAAGTATACAAACATTCAATACAAGAACTGCATGAATTCACACCAACATTATGTTGACGTTTTTCCAAAAACTCACATGTATTTCAGGTTACTAAAGTGGATGTGAGCGCGGTCTTACTCATGCTCTTGGATGTTGTTTATGTTTGTCTTTGAATAAAGTTGTAACTTTTCAGACAAAATGCTGTCTTGTGATGTAAACACTTAACATATGTTTTCAGTTATGAAATGTTTGGTATTTGGAGTTATTTTTACGAGCATGTAGTATGTTTACCTTTCGTATGCAATGAGAACCTTTCATGATCACACCTCATGCTTCCGCCTTAGAAAGGGGTGTGACAGAAACTAGGAATAATAAACCTAGTTACAATACTAATAGAAAAGATGGGAAATTAAAGTGTTTTAACTCCTTCTATAAAATCTGGAAAATTGAGGGGCCAAAGATGTAAATCCTAAAACTCAATTGTTAAAATTCTGGATAAACATCAGGATATACACTTTGTGTATATCATGTTCGATCAAGAGACCCAGGAGCGACCCCAAGTCCTTTCCAAACCCTAGTTCTACAAAATTGCTCAAAATCAAGGAATCAAAACTGAATTAAAGGTGATTCAAGGCTATATAAGTGATCTTCGTCATTAGTATAGTCAAAGGTATGCTTAATTTTGAGAAGTGAAGATGTTGTGATGATTTTGAATTCTCATAACAGAAATTAGTGGTAAATTAATGGATGTTATGGGTAAATTAAGATGAAAACAAGTCTAGAAATGAGTAATTGACTATAAATTTATTCATTCATGTTATATTTCATGAGTTTCACTACTTTTTATGTAAGGGTATATGGGTTTTTATAAAGAATTCATGTAGTCTTGGGATATTGGATGTTGATTGATGATTATGATGTAATTTCTAGTGCGATTATAGCTTTCTTGAGGTATGAATCGAATAACTAGGTTGAAACATGGTTAAAGATATTAATCATGAACATGACAATGTTAGAATGCTAAGTATGCACATTAGATGTTTGATAAAATGCTTGAATGAAAGGAATTACTTGAAAAGTATGAATTAATTGCTTAAATTAACTAAACAAGAGTATGAAATATCAAACATTGAACCATGAGTTCTAAACAATATACTCGAATCAAATTGTATAGGTGAATTGGGTGGATCATCGAGTGGACAAGGCGGATCGGATAACCGCTTAAAAGGAAAGCTCTAAAGGTATGTGGCTATTCGCTTCGTAATATCGTGTTTAGTATTTTACATTGAGTACTTGAATGATAAGCAAATTATTGTAATGTTGGATAACACTAAAACGAAGGATTTCGTTTGTAGTATTCAACATGAATAAGTATGAAATTCGAACTATAGAAATACGAAAAGTGGTGGATTCCACTTGAAAGTTAAACGGGTCAAAGGGACTCGAATACTACATGTGTGATTCACAAAAGAGCTATAGATTTCGCTAGTGAAATCAAACAGATTAAAATCCTTGAAGTATTGCGTTTTGATAAGATAAGGTGTTAGATGTCGCTAAATAAGTTAAAGCGGACAAGTAGAATATATGTACCTTAGTTTCGGCAATTGAGTTGGGTGTATCATGTGTCGAAATGTAAAAATATGATAAGGCATCGTTCCTATATCACTTTGAGTTCATAAATGCATTTTATGTCACAATAATGTAAACGGGTCGAATAAATAGAAGATTTCTATAAATCAAGTGTGTAAATTCAGAAATTCTATGAAACCATATAATTGCTTTGTACTCCATGATATAGATGGTCGAATTAAGGTCGCGTAGAAAGAAACGTGACTCAAAACGGACGAGAAACGAACTAGTTATGACGTTTTTCGTAAAAAGGTTCTTAGCTGGGAAATTGCAGGTCTGGAAAACAAACCTGCTGTTAAAATGGTTGGAAGTTTACACACAGATATATGCTATGGCTGTTCGTGCGTTGCGGAGGAAACGGGATGGTAATTTAGTTGGTACCGGTTATAACCCTTATATATAAAAAATCGTAACCGATTATTAGAAAAATACTTAATACCCGGTTTGTGCACTTGGTGATGATGCGAAAAACTAAATTTGTTATATGGTATTTAAACACTAATTTGTTAGATTTATCCATTATGTGATATAAAAAACTAAATAGTTTATTATAATAAATCAAGTGGTTATGAAAAATTAACATACACATTGGTGATGATGTGAAAAGATAAAAATATATGTTGGATGAATGCATTGCTTGAGAAAAGTTTGAAAAGGTAACGTTGTCTGATTACTTACTGCACGTTGACAGATATTTGTGAGTTTTTTTTACCAATACATATGCTCTAAAGGTCAAGTCAAGATTTGAAACCTGCCATCCGATGGGTCAATATTGTGTTTTATAACCGATGAAGAGATGGCATACCTTTTGCTGTGCATGACACTTTGTACAAGTGTATACAAGATAATCAGTTATGAATACATATTGGTAGCTAGCATCATAAATATGAAATTATCTTGTTTTTGTTGATCCAATAGTCGTTCCCATTCAACACACCGTTATTCAATCAGTTTCACCAAAACAATCAAAATCAGTCCGTAATCGAGCGAATTAATCCGAAGCTTATCCAGTTTTTAATATGATTATCACACTTGCATTGAATCAATATGATCACACTGAACAATTAAAGTTGTTGAATCCATAAAAACTGTACAGAACACTTTGATTATCACACTAAATCAACCCGAATCTCATCAAAAATCAATCGAATCTGTTCAGAATTATAAAAATCTTAACCATCAATCACCGATTCAAAATGAAAATCTCAAACGATACACCGAATCTTTAACCGAAGCAGTGAGATTTTATTCGAAACAAACTAAAACGGATTGAAACTCGTTTGAAACACGTTAAAAATCAATCTAGTTCCTCGTTCAGATGCAAGTTTTGAAGATTCAATTTACGAAGCTGATGCAAGAACTATATACACTATCAAGTCAACAACACCATTTTATGTAACTCAGATCTTCAAATTAAATCTAATTTCTATGGTATTTGTTATTCAGATCTTGATTCTTACAAAAAAAAAAAATTATTATGATATATAACAACATTATGATCAATATACAATTTTTGTTCAAGTTTCATCCGTTATATCAAACAGAAACTCTTGAAATCAATATAAATTGTTCAAAAAGTATGAAATATGATCAGAATGTTTGAACTTTCAACTGAAAATCACCGAAGCCTAATCGAATCAACCGAAAATCAATCGAAATCAATCCGAGTTCACCAAACATGACTGAATTATTCCAGAATCGATATTAACAATTTGAAAGCTTGAAAACTGATGTAAATGGTCCGAAAAACAGATAATCAAACTGAAAATCAATCGTTTCAATACGAAATTCAATAAAAATCTATTCGAAATCAATCCTATTCACTCTAATTTCAAATCAAAAGCTCAACTTCGCATGGACTATAACAACGATCATCTCAACAAAAAACATTTTTGATTTTGATTTTGATTCTGATCAGAAAACATGTCTAACAGTTTCATAAAATTACATTATGAACAAATTTCAACCGTATTAATCAGTTTTTATCCTTTAAAAAATCCTTAATTAGTCTGAAAATCAACGAAATCTGACCGAAATACACGAACAACACCTCGAAAGACACCGAAACTCGTCCGATTCAATCACGATTACTGCCAAACAATACAAGACCTCCAAACAAACAGAAGGTACAGGACACCAAAACAGAAAATTACATAGCCCCAAAACAAAAGGCCAAGGCTGGTTAAACTTGAAATTTGATCAAATCCAACTCCGCTAACTGATGACCATCTCCATTTGCTTCTAAACATCGAACAGTCCTCCAGACAAGAAAGCTTTTGGACAATGCGATACGGGAACGTCTTCAGTTTCTCGGTGTATGATAAATCCAAATGCCTTAGATTTGTCAACTCGCCTATATCGCTTGGTAGCTTTTTCGAACGACTATGTGACAAGTCCAACACTCTCAGATCTTTAAGCATGGTTAATGAAGGAATCTCCTTCAACTCGTTAAAGCTTAAAAGGAGTGCACGAAAGCTACATAAAGTTGAAACCGGCTCTGGTAATGACTTGATGTCGGTTTTAGAGAGGTCAAGTACTTTAAGACGCGGCATCTGCATAAAGAATGAATCGGGAATGGTTTTAGAAAGTGGGTTCCTCTGAAGAAGCAAAGTAGACAGTTTCTGGCAGTTTGGATAATCAGGTACAATACTAATACGGTTATCCATCACAGAAACCCACTCAACATTTTCGATCCATTCTCTTGCCAATTGGTTTAATTTCAATGCAGATTTATTTATCAACATCGGGCCCTCCCTAGCGATCCGGATAGCCATATTCCTAACTAAATCATGCATCTTGACGTAATCTGACCTAACGTCTTCGAGCAAGTAAGCATCTTTAAGCATTTCAAGCACTGTGTACCCTTTGTTGATTTCTTTTTCTCGACCTCCAATTTCAGTTATCAATTCTTCTGCCATCCAGTTGATGGATATATTATTCCATTGTTATATACACCTTGTCGCTTCAACACGAGTAGCAGTGTGGAAACAATTGATTATCATTGCAGTGGAACTTCCATCAGTATAACCTGAAATCACACACTAAATCTGTGTCACAAATAGCTAAAACAATAGATATATTAAATACAAGGTTATCACAAACTTGCAATAGAACCACTAACAGTATCTAAAGATAAAAAGCGGTTAACGAATGACTTACAGAATCATGCGTCAAGTAAGTATCTCGCAGTAATCACAACAATACCTACAAATTCAAAAAAATTGGGGAATTCAAGTCAATTCATTCATAATAAACATCACGTATCAAATTCAATTAAAAAGAAACAACAACAAAAATAAAAAAAAAATAAAAATGAAATATCACCTCGGCATGCCATATAAAGATGGCCACACTCGGATAAGCCAGCAGCATTTTTACCCAAATTACCCCTGTAATCCCAGTTTCCTTGCGTCTGCACATGAAACTCGGACTGAGCCTTCAAAAAATACACCAGCCAGACAATTATTCCAGACCTGTTACCAGCATAGAACCAAATAATACATGTCCACACGAAGATTTGATGCAGCCAGCTCTTAACAGCCGTGTATATGCAGTTTAAAGCTTGACCAAGACCCAGCAGCATCACAAAATCGGACCTGAACTTGGCATATATCATCTGCAATTCCTCAGAGAAGTGGGTCAAAATGACTTAAACATCCAGGTGCTTCAAAACCTTGTAAAGCTGCAGCCAGATAGCCCGAAATGGAACCGCTTTATCCTTCCACTTCATAACAGCAGCAACAACATATAGCGGCAATAAATTACAGGCAATATGCACTGAATAAATTCGCTGATGCATCCAGCTCTTAGCCCAAAGATTGTTCATGTGGCCAAGATCCAAATACATCAGATTCACAACATTAGCAGAGACCGGTGAGCTAGAAAGTACAGCGCTTGCAGCCGGAGCTTCTTTTGGATTAACCTGTCCCAACCCAAAATGCCCAATATACCCCTATTGCAATAACAAAACATAATTACGTTAAAGATAACCCACATTTGGTCCTTCCATATTTTTTTTGGATAAAGGGCATAGCCCGGCAAACATATTATAAACCAATGAAAAAATTACAACGTCAAAGGGGCATACCCCCGTAAAATCCCGGAAACATGCTTCGGGGACCAAAAATATGAAATCATTAGCGATATCAAACATGACGCTAGCAATGAAACCTAAGTGACTTTGTTGAAACACTTTACAAAAATGCCTATTTAGACATGGCAAAGGACACCAAAATCTATGATTTCTAATGATCACATGTGAACGACCATTATGCCAACCCCTACTACCACGGCTGGTAGAGATACATCCAAAATGAGCCTTCAAAATCTTCATGGAACCCGGGCCGAGGAAGCAGCGACATAACCCAACAAAGCAGTTTGCAAGGACGACCCAATACATCTTGTGGACCAGCAACCTATGCATACTAGTGGGCCTAAAACCAAGCCCAAACATATTACCAAACATCCAAAATTGAGTCATTAAAGGCCCAACCCAAGGGTCATACCCAACCAGCTGATTGGCCTTCCACAACCACGTCCAGCATAAGCCCAGACCCGTTAAATGCACCTCAAGTCTTTTTGCGATACCCATGGAGAGGACCAAAGCAGAGGATCCTGAGCAGCCAACCTGGTGAGTAATAGACCCAAAGCCCAATAATAGAAAACCAGATGATCCAATCCAACATGTTGAACTCGGAACCCGAACTCAGCGTGATCGATCACAGGATCCAAACAATAGCAGCCCAGAATTTGATAGCCAATTACAGTGTTACCAGCAGAATTATTTACCAGATTACCCCTGCAAGCCCAGTTGCTCTGGACCTGTATATGAACCTCTAGCTGGACTTTCGAGGAATGAACCATCCAGTTAGCTAAGCCCGCCCCAAGCTGATTAAAACCAAAGCCGCATAACAACATGCCCGGTATGTAGCAGATCTTGGGCCTCATACCATAAACCAAACACAGATACGAGAACCATCTCTTAACAATCCGTTTGCAAGCATCCTTAAGATTGAGGCCAAAAAGGTGAGTCCTGTTATATCCCCAGATTATACTAAGCGTATGCAGCCGGCATGAAACACCAGCAGTCTTTAGAAGTCTGCAAGAATGAAACTGGACAGATAGAATAGGATAATATTTGCATTGCCACAGAGACTGCCAGTTCCAGCTCTTGGCCATCCCAAACAGAAAATCAAAAGACAAATCAAGATACAGCAATGATTGGGCTAAACTACCACACTTCCTGTCAGAAAACAGAGTCTTTGCCCCTAGCAGCGTTATCATCATAACCTGATATGTTAGTAATATCCACAGTTAGTAGTATCCACTGTTATGGTATGTTAGTAATATCCACTGTTATGTAGTAATATCAGTGGATAGCTAGTAAGCAGTGGATAGTTAGTAAAGGGGGGTTATCAGTGGATAGTTAGTACATCAGTGGATAGCTAGTAAGTAGTGGATAGCTAGTAAGCACTAAGTAGTGGATAGTTAGTACATCAGTGGATAGCTAGTAAGCAGTGGATAGTTAGTAAAGGGGGTTATCCACTGTTTGGCCAACTTTTTACTAACCACCTCTGCTGCTAATCCACTTTTATTAACAACCTCTGTTGTTCATCCACTGTTGATGGATCCACTGATTCCTAACAACATCTCCATCCACTGCCATCTAAACCACTGATCATTTACCCGTATCACTCACCTTCCCGGAATTCCCAAACCCGCTAACCGCAGCATTCCACCAGGAACAATTCGACTCGACAAACCCCCTTTCGAAACCCCTCTTCGCCCTCCGAAACCCCTCGAATCCCCACACAGAAAACATAAGAATCATAAAACAAAGAGAATTTTAACAATTGCTCCACTTGATCATATGTAGCATTTCATCAAACACCTAGAAGACATCACATCAAATACAAAAATTAACAAATAAACATATAATCTCATATTTTGTGTACCTTGAATAAGAAATTAACAAATAAACTTATCAAATATCCTTACCAGATGGATAATCCATTCACAAAAATTAACACAATCCATTCACAAAAGTTAACACAATCCATTCACAAAAATAGACGGAAATATCAAAAACCAGTGTCGAGGAGTGAACAGAAGTAGAAGAAATCACATACCTTGAGAAATCTACAAAAAATCGACACTGGGGAGTGAGGTATGAACGAAAGAATCGCTTGAATGAAAACCTAGAAAAAGAAAATCGGTGATTCGATTAAAGATGAAATTCAATTTGAAAATTCGTAATTTGCTTGAATGGAAACACTTACGCGATGAAGGGACCTGTTGCAGAACATCCTCAACCCTAATTTGCAATTTAAATAGGTATTCACAGAAGTGAGTGCCAATTCAACAGAGTGGCGAGCATGATGAACTCCATGGCTGCAAAATCACGGTTGCTTCAATGGTAGAAAATATCAATTTCTACCACGAGCCCTCCGAATTTTACCCCGCCAAGAGTTGACGATAAAGCAATGATTCAACAAACGAAGAATGATTCTTCAGAAGTATGAAAAGGGAAGGGAGTTTTATTGGGATAAAGCAATGATTCAACACCGCAATTGAATTGATATGTTTCATCTTATTGATTTGGATTTGTGATTGTATCCATTATAACCAGCAATCGAAATC
Organism: Helianthus tuberosus; assembly: GCA_030545235.1. Classification (NCBI taxonomy): domain Eukaryota; kingdom Viridiplantae; phylum Streptophyta; class Magnoliopsida; order Asterales; family Asteraceae; genus Helianthus; species Helianthus tuberosus. The sequence goes on along the minus strand of JARYGA010058823.1, from coordinate 18,250 downwards.
AGAGAAATTTTAGAGAGAGAAAGAAGAGGATTTGAAAGTGAAGGTGAAGGAGTTTATATTGATAATTTTAGGGGCAACGGTTGAGGGAGCGTACCCACGTAGCGAAAAACATGGAGAAAACACAGGAAACTTCAACTGGCGTTGAAAAAAAAACTGCCATTTTTTTGGGGGGTTTGAACGGATGAGATTAAATCTTGGAGATAACCGCCTGAATTATTATGGTCAGGATTAACTAAAACGTGGGTTTGACCGGCGGTTACATAGCGGCGAACAATTTATTAATAATTGGTATTCAAATATTTCATGTCTGCCGTCATTTGCTACTCTTTTTTAAGAGTTAATTACATCATTAATCCTTGTGATTTATATAAAGTAATAACATAAGGTACTAATAGTTTAAAATATCAATCTGAGGTGTTTCGTTTGAAACCAGAACCAAAGTTTTTCTTATCATTTTATAGATCCAATCCAGAACCAAGATTTCATCATCACTTCATACCTCGTCTCCATCCTCCGACTAACCACCGCTCTCCCGTCACCAAATCCCACCGTCTCCGTCTCCACATAAGAATTTAGAGAGAAAGAAATTGTGTGTGTGCGTTTGTGAAGAGAGATAGATAGAGTAATATTATTGTGGGTTTGTGAAGGATATGCAAAGAGAAAAAGAAGGGTTGAGATATTTGGATTCAGTTGGTGGTGGACTGGTGGTGCCAACATGGGTTTTTTAATTTTGTTGAAATTACATAAGGAGTCCCCGTAGAATAATTGTTCTTATATATAATTGAAAAAAAATATGATTTACACAAATGAACCCTCAAGGTTTCTATTATATTCCAGAAATTAATTATTGTTTACAAAAAGACGTAAATACCCCTAAAATCAGTTAAAAATAAACAAAAGTTAGTGTTAGTACCTCTGCTTGTTACAAAATTAAAAGTTAACACCTCACATTGTTACTTTAAACTATTAACACCTTAGGTTGTTACTTTGTATAAACCACAGAGACTAACGGTGTAATTAACTCTTTTTTTTAACGAGATATTCTTCGTCTTTAGGTCATTGAACAGTTTTAATGACACCATATTGCCATCTATGATGTCTTTGTATTCGTTACTAATTGCCGATGATGAAACTTGTTTACCTACCGGCCCTTTGTACCGATTCCTCTTGGTCTACAAACTCATCATTGGTTAATTTCAGATTGATGAGCATTTGAGCATTGACTAGGGATCTAGTCAATGGAGGGTGACGTTTTTTACTTCTTTTATAATAGTCCTATTAATGGGAAGTTTGCCCACTAGGTGGAGTTGGGAATAAGCTCCCAAATCCGCATCAAACGAAACACACGAGTCTTGTAAAACATATGTGTTGTTAGTGTTGGATCAGTTCTATTTTGAACATAAAGGAAAACATGAAAACATACCTTTGATTGCATCATCATAAACCAGCAGAGAATCCAGTTAAGGCGCAGCAATAATGTTTGACATGATTGTCATCTTGGTCTGGTTCCTCCTTAGGGTGCTGACTGATGATGGTGGCTAAGAAACCGAATAGGGGATTCAGTTATGGGAGAGGAGGTCGAATGTGATGTTATGACTAATGGGGTGTATCTAATTGTGTAACTGAGTAACCCTTTAACCTCCATATCATTCTCCTTATATAAGCACCCAGGAGGAAACCTAATTAGTTAATAAGGGTAATATGGTCCATCAACAATTACCAACTAATTATTTAATAGGTTATTATATATTTTGATCTTTATTATGTAAATGATTATAATGGCTATAGATTAAATATTAGTACATAATATATTTAATCTTACATTCTCCCACTTAGCCGAGTAATCATTTACTATGAGTATTAGATAAGCCTGATCAGGAGTTAACACTCATTTTAGCCTTAAACAAGTACTATAGCAGAGAAATACAGCCGTTGAATCATTATGCGACTCAGGACCCCCATTAATCATACTATAGCCTTAATTTAAAACCTAATCGTTATGATCAAAATACGCATAAGCCCTTTGTTTGATTTGTAACTATATTTGTCTATATGCCGTTATGCTAGCTTGACATATTCTTAGAGACATACAAAATCAAACTGATGAGGAAAATTAATTAATACTTAGTCATTCATAGTACGATATGCAGTTGCGCATGGCCATCAATTAGTACCCGTCTCTGAGCTCTCTTAATAAGACTTATGGGTAATAGCCCTTCAGTTATAGGATCCTTAAGCATATCATGAATGTATTCGATACAAAACTTAGTTTCCTCAATTCGTTCATAAACGAATAATTAATTGCGTATCGAAACTTAATGCAACACCTCTTGAACTGTTACTGTTCAAGGAGTCATGGTAGCTGACTTTATCACACTAAGTCTTCAAAACATTAATTATATGGAGTTAATAAACTTATGAGTCCACTGATAAATTTTCAACAACATTTAGTGACTATATTATGTCGTTATAACTTAGGTTGTTATTATCAGTTTATTATGACTCCTCCATAAGATAGGTTTTGTCTGTTGACATAAAGATATACCCGAAATTACATTTTGTCATCTTTGAATATCTCAAAGTTAGAGTAATAAACCGGTTTGAGTTCTCACTTCTTCTTTAAATTATAGTCTCTCGTTTCTTTTAAAGATATTATAATACTCCATTAGATGCTTCATATTAATCTAGATATATCTAGTGTGTTGCAATGTGAGAAATATCTAAACGAGTATAGACTTGAACTTACATAAGGCTTCCAATTAATGAAGCGTAAAAAATAATATCATTTACCATATTATCCTCTGAAGGAGAGCAGTATTGTTTGTTACATACGTAAGGACCCATTTACTGTTAAACTTATGGAACAGAACTAATATCCCATTGGGTCTATCTCAGTTTGTTATGATATCAATCACGTAAGAGATATCTCTGAGATTTATTATATCAAAGTTTGTGTTAACAATGCTTTGACTTATATGACTTATGTAACATATACTTGTCAAAATAATGTCATTTATATAGACAAGCTTATCTTAGTTGCTCCCACTCATTTTGAGGTAGGTACATTAATCCACTTGATTCTTGATGAAAATAATTACGTTAGCTTTCATCACATTATGATGTTTGCATTAACCCATACATGGATATTATTGGCTTACAAATAAAGTGTTATCTAATGAACATGTAAATGTGTCAGCCATTTGTTATGGAAAATTGTTTATAATGTTCATCTAATGTGGCTTTAAACTATTATAAGCTACTAGAACAGTGATGATCCTCAAAGAAATCTTCTATAAGATATGTAATAAAGATTCTTTAATAATTTATCTCTTCCTAAGTACAACCTTTGACAATCAATCATGCTTTTGAGTGTCTTAACGCTTATATTAGGATTTGGTTTAGTTATGAACACTCTTAGGTAATTCAATCAAATCCCAAACGTTATACGAACCCATAAAATCAGTTTTACTAGAAAACAGTTTTATTCCATTCAGAATATTGATTGACACTAATGGCTTAATTTGAAGAGATAGGATCATTAAACTTTTCCAAAATCCATTTCAACTTTAGTTAGGAAGGTTATGTAATCATCAAAGTTAGTAGATTTTTAAATCTAGATGACCTCCTGAGTTGATTATTGGGTTCATTAGAAGTTTCAGTTTTATGGATTAGCTCTTGGTTAGGTTGCGATCATTTTCAGGATTCTAAGTTTGTAAGAGTTGGTGCAGTATGGTGTACAAGAGGTGTAATCAGAGTTAAATTCGGAGTGAAATTTAATGACACTCTTCCCCCCGCCTCTTGTATTCATTGCAAATCATGATAAGGACTTTGATTGCTCCCACTAACCTTAGAAATCTTTAGGAACTCAGCATGCTTAGGGTCAATATGTAACGACCAACAAATTCTAATAGAGAAACACAAATTAATGATGTTAGTCGTTGTGATTTCTCTTGTTGAGGATTATGTTAGTTCAGGTAAGAAATCTAAGTGTGCCCACAATTAAGCAACAATGAAACTTTTGTAAGAGTAGCATTAGATTTAAGGAGATAAGTTATGATAGAACAGTGTCGTGATGGAGCGGTGTCTTGTACAAGAGGTGCAAATTTAGGTAATGTAAAATTTTCACTCCCCCACCTCCTGCAACTATTGCAAATTATTATTAAGACACTTAATGCTCCCACTGATCTTTGATATCTCTAGAAATGCTACAAGAGAAGTTTCAATGAGGTACGTGACGTGGGAACATATCATATTTATGTTAGACTTTAATTGATTTCCTTAACGTCCAAAAATCATAAGAAACTTAAGGACATATTTAATAGAAATCTTATTAAGTACATATATGAATAGATTTCTTCTAAGACCGTCAGCCATATGCGACAAAATTTAGATACAAGTTGATAATCTGATAAATGATTTATGTCTGAATATTCCATTTGGAATAAGTTCCACGAATGTCAATGAATGACTTATGATGGACCCATACTTATTCCTTAAGCCAAGTAATATTTAGGGCTATAACGTCATGATTTAAAATCACTTAGAATGAGATTAGATGAAAAAATCATCCTCATTAACCATGTCATGATTTCTCATGAATTTTGGTTATAATGGACGAAATTTATAAGTCTCATTTTCCTTTTGTCAAATCCTCATTTGCATGATGACAAAAGTTGTGAAAGTGTAAGGTATCATCTAGTTCCATCTTAGTAATGTTTCATTCCAGATATTTAGAACAAATAAAATGAGAGTTTAAGATAAGTGTGACTTTATGTTGGTTATGCAAACCTCACAACCTTCATGACATAGCCTAAGTAATGATACTGTATTCTGGTTAATCTTCAGAATATGTAAGGTATCGAAAGGCTTTGTTAGAAGACTGCTTATTATGGTTCTTATAACCTTAACATTTAATTTTGTCACTAACTCTCATGTTAGTTATTTGTCGAGTTCTGGTAAGGAAACGTATGGAACTAGAGTCAACTAATCATGTGTTAATTGGAATATTAAAAAATTATCAGACTTAAATATCACTAGTAAGTGACTATCTAATTAACTTATCCAACTGTTCTTTGGAATAATGGATAGTCTCGTTGCTTAGAGTTGGGATTTTGTACTTGCATTTTGTCTATGGACCTTAGAACAATCCTCTTTTAAAGTATTAGTGGTTCTAAGGTGAGTAACAACTTATTTTCCAGCTTCAAACACTTATTTCTTTGTACATATGTTGCTTATCAACACACTCGTTATACTTTGGTACTTTTGAGTGTTATAGTTGATTTATAATGCATCAAATTGTACAAGTGAAAATCTTAGTATGTAATGTACTGGAAAAATGTACTTATTTCCATGCGTAAGCCCTTAACTTTATGGGTCATGGTATTGTACATTATTATGTATTCACATATACCACTTAGCTTTATAATTTATAATTTTAAATGAAGACATGCATCTTAGGAGTTCTATTGATTATTCCACAATTATAGATTAGTCTTAGGAAAGACTTAATCTGGAATAACCTTTTAGTGACAGCACTTATTCTTGATTATCATAAGAGACATCATGTTCGATTTATCCTAATCATCATGCTCTACTTTTCTTCTGTAGTGCTTTATCAGAAGAGAGCAATAGGATTATCGTGCCTTAAGAGATAATCAAGAATTTAATTTAAGAGCTAATTCTAATAGAAACTTTAAGCAAAACATATTAGATTTAGGAATTAGAGTGGATGAGATATAGACTTATAGAAGAAAAAATTATAGTGAGAAAAGTTATGGGTACTTAAAATAAGGCAGACAAAATGATCATAAAAATTAATTAAGGATCATTAATATAAGGATCATTGTGTGAAGAGGTTGTGATATGTCTATTACTAACATCAAAATAATAGACTTAGCTAAAATTCTACTTAAACGAAGACAAAACAGCTTTGGCCAGAAGTGTAATCATTTAAGCATATGTGCAAAGTGGTTGTAACAAATCAGCTTTGGCCAGAAATTGAGATAATCACTTTAGTTATGCACTCGTTAAGTATGCCATCTATGAATGAATTAAATCAGCTTTGGCCAGAAATTAAGACATTCATGCTTATGATGCATACTTAACATAGCTTTCGTAATACTTGAACGATAAGTAGATGCATCAAGTCAGCTTTGGCCAGAAATGATACATCAAAAACTCATTCAAGTTAAGCTATTTTGGTTTTGTAAAACATTATTTGATCCTTATTAATTAACTAAATATTTACAAAACCAGTTATTTAATAGCAAACTACCCGTTAGCGCGGATCGAACTACGCGGTGAGTTCGCTGGGATTGCGGGGAACAGCGAAAAAAATTTAGTTCACATTAACTGCTCAGTAAAGTAACAGGATTTCGAATAAGTCTTGAAATTTTATGAACACTCATGATTTCGGATGATCAGACAGTTATTGATCCATAATGGACAAACAGATGTTCATCCGGAATGATCAATTAGTTGTTGATCCGTGATGATCCGTAAAGATCATCCGAAATGTGTTCCTCAAGCTATAAAATCCTTAATTTAAGCAGTTACTAATTGATAAGGTTCAAATCCGAAATCTTAGGGATCATGGGATTAAGTTTCCTGTTTAAAAGTTAGTTATTTTTATCTGTTTATTTCGAAAAAAAAAATTTATCCATTAATAAAATAACAGATTTCGAAAATTCTAATTAGATAAAAAATAAATCAAACAGGAACAAACACCCAATAATCCTAAATCATTCCAAAACTAAGGGAAATTTCGAACTTTCTGATGAACAAGTGACGAAAATAAACATTCAAACATTCATCCGAAATGCATCGATAATGATCCGAAATCATCCGTAATGATCAGAGATGATCCGTAATGATGTAGATCCAGATCCGAAATCATCCGTAATAACCAGTGATGATCCGTGATGATGAAACTTAGATCCGAAATCGTCCGTAATGATCAGTGATGCTCCGTAATGATGAAACTCCACATCCGAAATGATCCGTAATGATGAAACCTCAGATCCGAAATCATCTTTGATTGATCCGTAATGATCCGAAATGGATGATTCTAATCCGGAATGGCATCTCGGGTAAAAAGGTTTGAAGACGTTCATCCGTGATGCATCCGTAATGGATCCGTAATGATCCGGAATGGCATTTCGGATAAAATTATTTGAAGATATTCATCCGTGATGCATCCGTAATGATCCGAAATGGCATCTCGGATGACAGAAAACGGATTTTTAATGGTTTTCAATTCTGTTTATTTAGTTTTATTCCAGATTTACGGATATAAAACAGAACCGACTAATCAACATATGCTCTGATACCACATGTTGGATCAGTTCTGTTTTGAACATAAAGGAAAACATGAAAACATACATTTGATTGCATCAGCATAAACCAGCAGAGAATCCAGTTAAGGCGCAGCAATAATGTTTGACATGATTGTCATCTTGGTCTGGTTCCTCCTTAGGGTGCTGACTGATGATGGTGGCTAAGAAACCGAATAGGGGATTCAGTTATGGGAGAGGAGGTCGAATGTGATGTTATGACTAATGGGGTGTATCTAATTGTGTAACTGAGTAACCCTTTAACCTCCATATCATTCTCCTTATATAAGCACCCAGGAGGAAACCTAATTAGTTAATAAGGGTAATATAGTCCATCAACAATTACCAACTAATTATTTAATAGGTTATTATATATTTTGATCTTTATTATGTAAATGATTATAATGGCTATAGATTAAATATTAGTACATAATATATTTAATCTTACAGTTAGTACCACTTCCTGGGTTGTTGAATCTTATATTGTACATTATGTTAAATTTTTGAACCTATAGATGAATAGTTGAGGACATTGATGAAATACAATCGAACGTATGGTATTCCTCATGTCCCATTTGATCACCGAAACTTTTACATATTTGTTCCCAAAACGTGTCACTCGTTTAATGAGTTCAAAAAAAACAATAATAAGTAAGATATTCAAATAAATAGTAAAGAAAAACGGCTAAAAAAAAATAGTCAAATATATATAAAAAATGTGATTAAACATTTACCGTTTCTTGGTTCCTCGGATACGTCAATTCGAGTCATCGCCAACATGTATTCTTCATTTGAAGTCTATTGTTCACTTTTACAGATGGTTCTCTCCGGTGTGGTAGTTGTGGCATCCTTTTCTATGTGACCTTTTTCAGTTTGGGTTGTTGGTCAAGTCGTGGTATCAGTTGCGTTCGGGTTTTGTTTCCGGGACATAATCAGGTGTGGGTGGAGATGATTGAGCTATTTGTAATGGTTAGTAGTTCGGGGGGCCCTTTGGTTCAAAGTTGCAAAAGTTAGCATCGTGTCACGGGCCAAATGTTTGAAGATCGCGATGCTGTGGGCTGTGCTTGAACGCTTGGGTTACTGGCTAGTCCTGGACTTTATCAGGGGACGGAGTCAGTGTCAATGAAGAGGTGTACGTGCCTAGTCGTGCAAACGACGAACGCACCACTGGTCGAGAGCTGGCGCCGCTCTCCTGATGAGTCCAAGGCAGGACGAAACCAGTGACCCACACAAAGAAGCGGGATGGATTGGCTTGTCCCCGGGGACTTGGGGACGCCACACGGGGGTCGAAAAGTAACCCCGTGACAACTTGGTATCAGAGCAGAACGATTCTCGGATACGTTGGAACGTGACTCTTAACCAAATGAGCTTAACATTTAGAGTATGGTTGCGCAATGGTGGTGGAAGAAGACCAAATATAGGTTTGCTTCGGCAAAGGTCTTTGTACTCCGCGAGTATGGGATCGTGAGAGCCGCTCAAGTATAGTTGCAGTGAAGCCCTCCGTGTTATGTTCAAAAATATACGGTTCAAGCAGCGCCGTAAAAAGGAAGTTTTGTGAAAGCTGCTACAACTATTCAGGTCCCCGTATTCCTGAAACAAGGTGAATCATCGGCACCTAATCCGATGCGGCGGACGTCAGCGCCACTTAAAACCAAAACTGACGTACTATATTGAACATGCATGACAGAAGATCATTGTTGCTGTGCTTTCGGGTGTCCTGCCCTCCCAAAGAGAATCATGCTCAACATAAAGGGGATCATGCATTGTCAAGTATGCGAGCTGGTATGAGACGACGAGCATGCACGAGGACGTGCATGAAATGGTGGTGGGAGAGTGTCACGGGCCAAATGTTTGAAGACCGCGATGCTGTGGGCTGTGCTTGAACGCTTGGGTTACTGGCTAGTCCTGGACTTTATCAGGGGACGGAGTCAGTGTCAATGAAGAGGTGTACGTGCCTAGTCGTGCAAACGACGAACGCACCACTGGTCGAGAGCTGGCGCCGCTTTCCTGATGAGTCCAAGGCAGGACGAAACCAGTGACCCACACAAAGAAGCGGGATGGATTGGCTTGTCCCCGGGGACTTGGGGACGCCACACGGGGGTCGAAAAGTAACCCCGTGACAATCGGCTAGCTTGTATTTTGTTCCAACGTCGACAGGTAACGTGTTTCGGTTGAATAAGTTTGGGTTAACTTGATTCGGGGTTGTTTGGGTTCCAATTGTATGGAGGCATTTTTAGTATGAGTGGGTGGAAATTCTTAAAAAATAAAGATTTTGAGATGTGTCGAAGAAGAATAAGAGAATTCACGTTCCTTCCATCTTTTTTAGCTTATAATTTCACTGAAAACAACTATATTTTCTCTCTTCTTTCAATTAAATAATATTTTTTATACTTTAGTGTCCCCTCAAATTTACAGATTAAGAGTAATATTTCTCTCTTCTCTATTCACAACCATCTACAATCACTTTTCAAAATATAAAAAGCTCCCGTATTTATGGGACGGATTGTGAATGCTATAAGATTGTTTGTCTAAGAAAATAGGTTGAAAAGATTTCTTTTACAAACGACTAGAATTGGAATTGAGTCAACTTGGTTGGGGTCACGCCAAGACCACTCACGCCCGTCCATGCGGGGGTAGGTGACAATACCTTTTATCGACATTCACACCACCACTACATCTAGAAGATTACTAAGTACACAAGGGCGTAGCTTAAGAGGGGCCGGGAGAGGCGTCCGACCCCCCCGAACTTTTCGCTCAGTAGTGTTGTATATACGTTTTCGTCCCCCGGTTCTACAGAAATTTTTGGGTATATACGTTTTCGACCCCTCCGTTTTCATGGTCAAGCTTCCCAGTGTAAGTACAATAATGTTTTCATATTAACCCCTCGATTAATTTGCAAATAGGTGTTGTGTGTGGTCTTTACTATTGAACTGTATACAAATTTTGAAGGCTTTTGTAAAGCATCCTTTGTTTCATTACAATCCATCAATCATATAATTCTGACATCAGGGAACCATATGCCCTTTTCCACATTTCATTTTAGTTTATAGTGTGTATGATCTAACTTAAGAAGAGTGACTTGTATTTGATAACCTGGTTTAAATATTATCTATATTTGCAATTTTGTATTTCATTTTTAGTTGTAATTTTCGCATACTTTTTCACTCTTAACTTTGGTTCCTATATTTTTCATCTTTTACAATTTTTTTGTTTTATGTTTTAGTCTAAATTTTGTCCGTGAACACTTCGCAACGTGCGTGCATGTTTCAAAGTTTTTACGCCTCTTTTTTCCCGTTTAACGGCCATACCGCAACTCACGAGTCCTATATCGACTTAGTTATTGTTTTCTATGTTCTACATTTCACGTGTGTGATTTGACGTTTTTACGTGTACTTTTCCCATCGTTCGGCTTTATTTTTTTCGTTTTTTATTTCTTTTCTTATACAAGGGTTTCTTGTGTTGGTAGCCGATCATTGACTATGGTGTGACATTAATGCTACTTAGAAAGGTTTTATGCCCCCTTCACAACACAAGTTGCTTAATACTAGTTTAATAAACGATATATTAAATGTATGTGTGTATGCGTGTGTGTGTTGATAAGGAAGAGAGGGGCGTCGTGAGCGGCTTTGGGAGGAAGAAGACGACGGGGACGGGCCCCAAGGGGGCGGTGTAGCCAGTGGCGAAGCTTGGATTTTTCGGCCGGGGGGGTGAAAACATATATACCCAAAAATTTCTATAGAATACCCAAAAATTTCTATAGAACCGGGGGGGGTGAAAACGTATATACCCACAAATTTCTATACGAAAACTACATATATAACACTACTGAGCGAAAAATCCCGGGGGGCGGACGTCCCCCCCCGCCCCCATTAAGCTTCGCCCCTGGGTGTAGCCAGCCCAACACTATCCTTGACGACCCGGAGACGAACCCTACACCCACCAACCTAAGGTTATATCCGAACAAAGATATATATATTTTAACGCTACAGAAGGAAAGATATTTTTGGATATGAGAGTAAAATTATGATGGTTAAATTTTGTGATGCTGTATAATTTTTGAAGTGCAAATAGTAGGACTCATACGGAAAATATTCAAAAGAAAACTTGTAAATTTTCATATATTTTTCTATTGTATTTTTAACTGTCTCTGCCTTCCCTCTAAACGTTTCATTGCGTTCTTATGGTTGTATTGTAAATTTCAGTTTAGACTCGGCGTATTTACTAAATTTTTATATTTCTTCAAGGTTGTAAAGTGGATTATGAATTCTTTATTATCAATGTGTTGATTTGCAAACCAATAGCAAGCCAACATATGATAACAAAGAATTCATGATCTACTTTACAATCTTGAATTATTTGTTATCCTGTTATGTTATATATTCAAGATTCGTGTTAAATTTGATATTGAGTCATGCGTATTTACTAAATTTCCTTATTTCTTCAAGGTTGTAAATCAACTATGGTTTTGTTTTGGTAAAGATATATCATACACGAATTTTGTGTTAAGTGTTGACCCTGACTGGATTTTGCACATAAGCCTTACCTTTTCGCTTTTCAAATTGAGTTCAATGGTTAATTTAATACATAAATCTACATTTTAATACCTTTAAACCTTTAGTTGAGGCAGATGAAATTAAATTTTATTGTTACCTTTAAGCTTTTCCTAACTTCAGGATTTTCTTTGAATCCCACTTTTTTCTGCTTTTTCCTTCAAACGTATTATCAAATTTAAAGTATAGGAATTGTTTAAGTTCAAATCGGATTTTACTGGTTCAAAATGTTATGGAAAACTCGCATCCCATATCCGAAAGAAGAAAAAGTTAGATGACATAACTATGCAATCCCTTCGTCATACGTGTTGATACAATACTTCTTTCTTCGCATATGACTATACTCTCAATTTGTTATCTTTAACGAACAATTCAATGTAATTTACTACATGGAATGAAAATATATAAACACATTATAATTATTTGGTAATTATACCTTAGCAGTGAAGCTATGATAACCATAGAAACTAGTTTTTTATTCTCCACGCTTCGCGGCGGAAGTTTGGTCGTTTCCCCTACGTTACATGACAGAAGCTTCGTCGTTACCGGTTTAGAAAAGGATTGAGTTCGTTATGACACCACAACAATAACATCATTGGCTATAACTTATAATACAAAAAAATAACTTCGTTTTCAAACTTACACAACACAAAAATATTTGATTCTAAATATAAGTTGGTTTTCAAATAAAAAGAAAGTCAGTTTTATAAATACTAATACATATTGATCTATTAAAAAAAGTCATTTTCTAAACTTACTAAATTTACCAACAAAACCACCACTGTTTATGGCGAGTTTGGTTTAATATATATATATAATATAGAATCTTTCAATATTTTTTCCTATTTACCATCTTGAATCTAGAAAAATTTTAAAAAGAAAAATTAGTTTTCACTAAATGTTAACACAAATAACTATAATTATTAAATAATTAATGCGTTTGCAATATCCGTGAAAAAAGTTCGTAATGAACTAAGAAGTGTTCAGATGGAAGTAACGTAAATAAGATATCAATACTCAAACTTACGTTTTTTAAAATCTTGAGTAAATTGTCATTTTAGTCCCTGAGTTTTGTCCAAATTTACCAGTTTAGTCCAAATAGTTTTTTTGTGCACCTGGGTCCCTAACTTTTACATTTTGTTGCCATTTGAATCATTTTGTCTAACTCCATCCAAAAACCCAGTTTGTCACAGTTTGTACTTAATCACTAATGTTTTTCAGTTGCCATTTTGATCCAATTCCAAAAAATCAAAAAAATTCCAAAAAATCCAAAAATCATTAAATGTTTCGGCACGAACCGTTTCGAACCGAACCGTTTCGACCCGTACCGTATCGAACCGAACCGTTTCGACGCGAACCATTTCGAACCTGTACCGTATCGAACCGTACCGTTTCGACCCGTACCGTTTCGAACCCGACCGTTTCGAGCCGAACCGTTTCGACGCGAAGCGTTTCGAACCGTACCGTTTCGATACCGTACCGTATCGAACCGAACCGTTTCGAGCAGAACCGTTTCAACACGAACCGTTTCGACCCGTACCGTTTCGAACCCGAACCGTTTCGAGCCGAACCGTTTCGACCCGTACCGTTTCGACCCGTACCGTTTCGACGCGTACCCTTTCGACGCGAAGCGTTTCGACCCGTACCGTTTCGACCCGTACCATTTCGACGCGAACCGTTTCGGGTTCGAAACGGGTTCGGTTCGAAACGGTTCGCGTCGAAACGGTTCGGGTTCGATACGGTACGGTTTCGAAACGGTACGGTTCGAAACGGTTCGTGTCGAAACGGTACGGTTCGAAACGGTTCGGGTTCGAAACGGTACGGGTCGAAACGGTTCGGCTCGAAACGGTTCGCGTCGAAACGGTTCGGTTCGATACGGTACGGGTCGAAACGGTATGGTTCGAAACGGTTCGCGTCGAACCGGTTCGGTTCGATACGGTACGGGTCGAAACGGTACGGGTCGAAACGGTTCGTGCCGAAACATTTAATGATTTTTTGATTTTTTAGAATTTTTTGATTTTTTAGAATTTTTATGATTTTTTAGAATTTTTTTGATTTTTAGTTTTTTTTGGATTTTTTAGAATTTTTATGATTTTTTAGAATTTTTTTGATTTTTAGATTTTTTTGGAATTTTTTTGATTTTTTGGAATTTTTTATGATTTTTTGGAATTGGATCAAAATGGCAACTGAAAACATTTTTTAAGGAAATCCCCAAAATACCCCTGTTACAAACTGGGTTTTTGGATGGAGTTAGGCATTGTGATCAAAATGGCAACAAAATGTAAAAGTCAAGGACTCAGATGCAAAAAAAAAAACTATTTGGACTAAACTGGCAAATTTGGACAAAACTCAGGGACTAAAATGGCAATTTACTCTAAAATCTTTGAATTTGTGAACGTGGGCAACATGCAAACACGAAGACGAAACCAAAGTCACCGGGCTTGTGCAACGACATGTCAACAATAGTGATGGGGCAACAGTGGCAACTCTTTAGCGACGACATATCGTTGCTAATACTTTTAGCGGCGATTTTGGGCATCATTAGTGGCGACAAATGTCGCCGCTAAAACTCCAGTTTGTTGTAGTGAAATAGGCTTTGCATAAAACCATTAAGAGGTTTTTACTTTATATACTAAGAGTTAGAAACCATTCAAAACTTTCAATTTCAGAAGATAATTTATAGGTTTCAATTCATAAGCACTTAAGATCGCAGAAGACATGTTTAGAACCAACAATCGTAGGTCTCAACTGTGTATATAGAAATTCATTAAGACAACCATATTAAATCAATATAGTTAGTCACTAAAGAATAAAAATTAGTAAAAACGTTTAATAAATTTAGTTTTTTGTCGATATGATGCAATTAAATGATTTGATGGCCGCTTTTTCTTTTCATATGAATATAAAACTAAGGTTCTACCTATGAAATCACTACGGACATGAGAAATGCACACTTAGAAAATCACCAACGATCAAGAGTTATTTTTGGCTACATGTTTCAGGTGTGATTTTAGATGCTCGAGTCATAATTCGATAGCTTCAACTGTGGAACCCTAGCGATAATGTACTCACAATATGTATTATGGGGCTCACGTTAAACATGAATTCGCAGTCAGTCCCTTTCTTCTTTTGTTCTTTTCTTTAGCTAGTTATAACTTGGACTGTGATTTGTTTTCTTTCGTACTATAATTGATTTTATTTATTATGATCAATATCGATCTGCAATAGCTCCTAGGATATATATTCAATTTGTTTATGATATCTTCTATGAAATATATTCAATTTGTTTATAATGATGTACACATGTTGATAAACATCTTTGCTATAGTGCTTTGCTATAAAACATAATTAAAACTTGAAATTAATGTCCAAATAGTACTTGTTTATAAGGAAAAACATGTTAGGTGCCATTTTTTTGATTGATTGGATATGCATAGATTAGTGCATAAAGTGAAGGTAGCTTTCTTTCACCAAAATCATTACAATACACCCACCAAATCTCTAAAAGCACAAGGGATAATCACATACAGAAGGCCTTTTCACTGAAGCATTACAAGTTTACTAAACTTTTACAAATATCTGTACGGATATCCGAAAAGATTGTGTGGTGTTACAAGTTTACATTTATAGAATGTGTTTCACTAAAACATATTCTATCATTTTCCGTCTTTCAACTTCTATATGTTACCAACTAGTTTTTGCTCCGCCCGCGTTGCGAGACAATAAACCGAATATTTCTCTCTCATAACATGTATGTCTGTACATAGGGCAAAATCGTAAATTATATTTTGAGCTGGAGGCGAAATCATAATTTTAAACTGAGAGCAAAATCGTAATTTTATTTTGAACTGTGGGCAAAAACGTAATTTTGAGTTGATGGCAGAATCGTAATTTTGAGATAGAGGAAAAAACAACATTTTATTTTGAACTGGGTGAAAAAACATAGTTTTAAACGGAGGGCGAAACCGTAATTTGAAACTGGGAATAAAATTAAAAGTGAGTTTTTGAACTGAGGGCAAAAACATAATTTTAAGCTAGGGGCAAAATTATAATTTTATTTTGAGCTGTGGGCAAAAACGTAATTTTAAACAAATGACGAAAGCGTAATTTTAAACTGGAAATAAAAGTAAATTAAAAAAAATTGGTCCAATAGGGAAGTGTCAGGCAAGCTTCCTGGCACTATTCCCCAAACTTACAAATGTATATGTAGGAAATAAGAGCAATGACGACTGAATTGTGTTTTAATAATAATAATAATAATAATAATAATAATAATAATAATAATAATAATAATAATTAGAGTAAATTGCCATTTTAGTCCCTGAGATTTGTCCAAATGTGTCATTTTATTCTAAATAGTTTTTTTCTCCTCTGGGTCCCTGACTTTTCCCTTTTGTTGCCATTTTGATCATCTGGCCTAACTCTATCCAAAAAATTCATTTAAGTTAGGGGCAGTTTGTATACTTCATTTCATTTTTCATTTTTTTTTCAATTTTTATTATTAAACAAAAACCATAAACATATAAAACATACCCACCCCTACCCCTCATTCTCTCTCTCTCTCTCTCTTCCCCATTCTTTATCTCTACCCTCATCTCTTTCTCTGCCGGTGATGGAATTTTTCACCCACGCCCCACTTTCTCTGAATCCCGTTCTTCTCTCTACTCTCTCTCTAAACCCCCCCCCCCACCCACCACAACCACCACCTGTTACGACCCAGCTCTGCCACACACCTCCACTACCATCACCCAGATTCAGAAAGAAATAGTAGTAGACGGGAGATGATTTAAAGACGAAGTCTGTGGGGATTGTGGCGGATGAGCGATGGACGATGGTGGTTCTCATTGAAATTAGGGGTTATGGTGGTATGGCTTTGGTTTTGAGTGAATCTGACCAACAGGACGTCGGAGATAGCGAGTGATGATGAAAGACGGCGACGGTGACCCAATCTAGGGTTCCAGTGAGGGGTTCTTATATTTATATTTTTAATTCGATTATGGGGTGCTCACTGTGGTGGTTGCAGTGGTGGATAGTGGTGGTTGTACTTAGTGGTGGTGGTGTTTGTAGTGGAGGTGTGGTGGTGGGGTGGGTTGGGTGGTGGCGGATTGCAATGATGGTGGTTGGTTAGTGGAATGTGGTGATTGAATTACAGGTTGAATATGGTATGTAAACATGAAAACCAAATATAATGATGTAATTTGTGTGATAAGTTTGATCAATTGTTTCTTTATATATTCTGTTTTGTTTTTTGGATTTGATATAATGGTATCAAAATTTTTAAATCTGGTGCGATAGTGGTGGTTTTACTTTTTTGAATCAGTTTGTCTTGGGTTTAAGATAAAGACGAGAGGGAGAAAGAGCGATTGGTGGAGGTGATGGATCTAGCCGGAAAAGGCAGAGGTGGTATGCGATGGTGGAAAGTTATGATGATTGTGGGGTGAGTGGTGGTGATGGCGGTGGCGGTGGTGGAAGGTTGTGATGGTGGTGGAGTGGGTGGTGGTAGTGGTGTAAGGCTGTGACGGTGGTGGGTTGGTGTTGGCGATGGGGAAGGTTGTGATGTGGTGTGTTGGTGGTGGCAGATGTTGAAATATATATATAATTATATATATATAAATCTTTATTAGTTAAAAGGTTTTTTAATTAAAAAAATAGAAAAAACTAAATATATATGTAAAGTGACAAAAATACCCCTAAGTTAACTGTGACTTTTGGATGGAGTTAGGCTAGATGATCAAAATGGCAACAAAAGAGAAAAGTCAGGAACCCAGAGGAGAAAAAAAAACTATTTGGACTAAAATGGCAAATTTGGACAAACCTCGAGGATTAAAATGGCAATTTACTCTAATAATAATAATAATAAAACTTACGGCCAATGACCTCTAGCTCAAGTGGTAGGAGGACTTGTGTTTTTCTTTGAAGACTCAAGTTCAATTCACATTTTGTGTAAAAAAGGAGTGAGGCACTGGTGGGCAGTGATAGGAGACTCAGAGAAACTTGGGTTCGATCTTAAGTCAAACGGGTTTTACCGGCAATTTACCGTCGTGCCTATTGGCGGGTGGATTACAGGGTTTTCCCTGGAATTGGTGGTGGACGACTCGGGTTACTCTCGGAGTACTCCGTTTGTCCAGTGGGTACCCCGAAAATGCTCAGGATTGATTTATTGGCCGTTCAAAAAATAATAATAATAAAATTTACAACTATTGTTGTTGTTATTATTATTATTATTATTATTATTATTATTATTATTATTATTATTCCAACAACATAATTAAGTAGGTAAATATGATTAGAAATTTTCTATGTATGTGGGGACTGGGGAGTAAGCATTTTTCGACACCTCAAGATCAGAAGCATTTTTCTAGGTAATAT
>JARYGA010058822.1:0-38846 GCA_030545235.1 Helianthus tuberosus | reverse complement strand
ATCGTGGCACGATATTCAAGAAACGATCCTAGCGGTTACCCGAAATCTATATATACCCCATGCCCCCCATTGCTATTTCTTACAAGAATTCTGATTTTGAGAGCTCTAAGTTGAAACCATTGTTTCATACCTGAGTTCTTGAAGTCGGGATTAGCATTCGGGGACCCTGGGTAAGTATTCTTTCGTTCTTTTCCTTATTTTATTGCTTTTAGAATCAGAAAGTCAAACTTTGTTTGACTTTCAGCGTTGACCAGTAATGGTCAATGCGAAGTTCGTTTGAACTTCGCAACGTGAGTGTAATCACGTTGGTCATAGTCCCTTGGGACTATGCCCACTGATTACCACGTTGTCTAGAGTCGTAGGGTAGGCGATCTAATAAATCGCCTATACCTTCGAACTCGACCCATTTGGTCGATCATTAGGATCCGACCAAATACATTAGGTGACCATAGTAGGTAGGGAATAACCTTCCGAGGTTATACCCTATGGTCACATCGTTTAAGTAGTTGTATGATAGGTAGTTTATATGCCTTAGGTAAATTACCAGAATACCCTTTTCATGTATAATTGGTAATTAAGCATATGTAACCTAAACTTTTGTCACATAACTGATTATGTAACATGTTTAGGCATATAACACTTGTCATAGGACTAGTTAGACGGTCTGAACGCGTTTCACGCGAACGACGCGTTAAAGTAGCATAAGCTACCTAAACGGGTCGTAATGGGCCGCGATGGGTCGATAGCACTTAGGTTTGGTTTCATTGTAGTATGTAGGTCTTGTTAAACCATATCATATGAGTTCCAAAACTCGTTTGGTTTACCAAGCCTCATCCTATCCGATCTCCCGATTTAGATCCGGTTTATTTATATAGTTTTAGATTGCATATTGATTCCGTGCTCCCTCAAGCTTTGTTTGGTTGTTGTTCAAGACCTCCAAGCATTCTCAGGCGAGTACATTATTCCCCTATTTTACTGCTTTCAATTGTTTTGGGGTGACTCATATGTGCTAAATGTTTTCGATGTTATAACGATGGTTTCAAAAACAATTAAGACGATTTATACAAAACTAATAACGATTTCAATAAAGTGAACAAACTTGTTGGTTGTGTTTACATAACAAATGACATTCATTAGCAATGATCAAGCCGACCAGTATTAGGTTATGGTACCATAGGATCTGACTAATCCCGTTATTTACTACACCCGTGGTTATGTGTGGGTATGGTAGGTAGCGACTGAATCTGTAATTGTTAACTTACCCTATGGAGGTTTGTTAATGCGAAAACGAGAAGCTACGATTGATGAGTCACGAAGGTTTGGATGTTATTAGCGAGACGACCACATAAGTAGTTTCACGACCTAAAACGAATTAAACAATTAACGATTGGGTTTCACACGATGTTTTAACGATTGGGTAACGATTGGGTAACGATTGGGTTTTCACACAATGTTTTAACGATTGGGTAACGATTGGGTAACGATTGGGTTTTCACACGATGTTTTAACAATTACTTTGGTGGTTTGGTTTGGATTAAATGATTAAGTAACAATGCGTGTGGAATATGATACAAGCATGGTGGATACGCCGCTGGTACTTCCTATATATAAGTGTTTGTATGGTATTACATATTGTAGTGTTATTTGAATCATTTCAGCTCGAGACATAGAACATTTTATACAAGTAACATACTTTTCACAAGACATTTATTTACAAACAACTTATCTTATACAAACTCATATTACATGGTTATTCATTTAATCATGCTTTATTTTCTTATTTATACATATCACCTGAACTTATTATTGTTTTTCCAAATAATTTACTAAAACAAATGTTTTTGGGTTAAGAGTCATGGCTACGAGGTTTTACAAATTATAACCCGCTTGATTTGAGTTGGTTAATTGAGTTGCAATATTATACTCTTTTCAAAACAAGGTTTTTAAATAAAGTATTGCAACATCTAAACTAGCCATGATTTCGACACTCCTACAAAACCTATGTACTCGCCAGCATTTCTTTGCTGACCTCGTTTTCACATATGTTTCAGGTATTGTTGAATGTTATCGATTGATAAGATGCATGCTCACATAGGATTGGACGAGGCCTTAGTGACTCAATAACAATGATAGACTATGTTTAAAATTGTGTATTTAGATTTCCAGACAATGTAATTATTCAATGATTAATAAAACGAAACACTTTTTGGTATCCATGGTTATGAAACATTAATTCTGTTGCAACACGCCTCGATGTTTCCGCCGCGATCTGTTGTTTTACGCGGTCGGGGTGTGACAGAAAAGATGGTATCAGAGCCAATGGTTATAGGGAATTAGGTTATTAGTAATGCTTTGACCTAGTCTATAACCTTCTTAGGACCCTAACGCAAGTTTACTTGCGTTTAGTCATAAAACAATACCGTCACCTATCCTTAGGCGACGACCACAACAAGAACATAAATTTCAAAACCGCTTTGAAAACTAATCATCTGTTCTAGGATGATTGATTACTAGGTTTTGAACTCTCTATTATATGGTTTTGAACCCCTTTGAGTTTTCAAAACTTCGTCAAGGTTTTGGGTTTTAAATAATGTAAACACGTGCAAACTGGAAGGGTGAATGCCTGTATTCTGGGTTTTCTGGCTAGGCAAGCACTTCGTATACATCTCATCAGACGCGAGACCAGTTGTGCTTACCTGGGAATTCTTGGGATGAGTGTTCACTTATAGGCGAGCATGTCTTCGCGATACATTATTTTTGACCCATTTACTTTGAATTGTCACCATCTCATTTGTTTGCCTTAGGTAACAAACAAATGATCACAATTTTCATTCGTTACCATTCTGTATTGGTTATCCAATAAACCTTTCACTTGTTTCTCCCTATGCCTTTCTTTTTCTTCAAGAATGTCTCTTCATCACAATGACGCCCAGATATCTGAGCAAGCAGCCAAAAATTCGCTCAGCGAATAGGCGAAGTAGTCCTGAAGACTGTTGAA
Source organism: Helianthus tuberosus (assembly GCA_030545235.1). NCBI lineage: Eukaryota > Viridiplantae > Streptophyta > Magnoliopsida > Asterales > Asteraceae > Helianthus > Helianthus tuberosus. The sequence continues at coordinate 35,848 of JARYGA010058822.1, read as the reverse complement.
TTAGCTACTGCCATGTATCATCTCCAGGATGAAGCCACTCAAGAGTCACCAAGACAGGCAGGACCTAGTCAGGCGACAACACCATCAGCCAAGAAACCAATCGAGGAATCAAAGACCATGGATGAACGATCCCCTAAGAAGTCAAAGAAGCGAAAGGTTTCTCAGAACTTCGCCATGGTCGCTCACAATGGTAAAGCAGTCCCCAACCAACCAGCTCAACCCCCTGCTAGGTGTGTATGGCTTTTCCTATGATACCTACATCAAGGAACTATGTACCTTACAAACTACTCTTGTGATTTCTCTCTTTCAAATGATTGCTCATGATTCCCTCGAAAATTTTAAGTACTCGTTTCACTCTAAGAAACAAAGTACAGAAAATTAAGTGACATTATGAGTAATCGTGCTTTTCGCACATCTGTGCCTTTAAATCCTTGGTTAGATAACTAAGGGTATTTTCAAATCTCATACCCATTACGTTTTGATTTTTTTCAACATACACAGTACCAGTATTTCAAAACAATCTTCATGATCTCAAAACATTTCATATAGTTTGAAAACAATTTTTTTAGATGCATTGTCTGTGTTATTTCAAAAACATTGGCCATGTTATCAAAACCAACCTTTCTAATTTCAAAATATTTCATATAGTCTAAAGACAATATTAACACAATACATTTTCTGATCAAGTGCATGATTTCGAAAAGCATCATTCATGTCTTTCAAAAACCTTATACATAATTTCAAAATTCATCTCGCATGATTTTAAAACATTTTTATAAATATATCTATCTAATACACCTACTTTATGATTTCAAAAGTATTATATATAAGGTTTCAAAAACGTTAAACACATTTTTTTTTCTTAAAAGAACCCCATGCATAGTTTTCAAAAATACTTTCCTCATACATTGACTTAACCTTCAAAATTCTGCTTCATATGTCGCCTTGACATATCAAGCATCTCAACTTCATAAGCATTTTACATCATGTTTTGACCTAAGCACATCTAGTGCAAGGTTTCAAAACATCTTCAACTTCAAAAATTCATATGGGATCTTTTTATCTTCACAATTAGATCCTTGTGGATGATTATCATTCAAATCAGAGTCCTTAATTGGATTCCTTATGTACCTTAATTCGAACATTTCGGTTCCTAATAATCGAAATCGAATTTCCTTTTTGAATCTTTCTATCTTTATAGTTGGATTCTTGATAACGTTTAAGGTACCAAATGAAATCCGCGGAATGGATTCCTAGTGTGCTTTAAATGTATGTACGCAATTTACAAGACAAATTAACGAACAATTTTGTGGTTATGTGATATGTGTTTATGTGTTCTCCTCTATGATTTTTGTGTGATCCGATTTCCAAATCCTCGCAGAATCTTTCATATCTTCATATGAGGGATTCATAGTAGGATATTCAAAAGGTACTACCTTAATCTTTGTGGGTTTCTACGTTGTAGTTAAGACCCTTGGATTATATAGTACCACTCCAGACCCTTTTTAGTGGTCTAGTCTAAAGGATTGATTCACAATTTGGTTAAAGAATGACATCTAGTGATGTAGTTGGACAGACTCCTTGATAGTCTATTTAGATCATTTATTGATTTAGTCTACGGGACTCTATGGCGGTCTAGTCACACTCATCACAGGATTGTTCATTTGGTTTTCCCCTGCACACTATTGAATACACTGTATGAACTATGCAAGGAATTGTCTAATTATGGAAGCGCACATAATTATGAGATTCAGTGCACGGTAAACCTAGTAAGATTTATTATGTGTAAGAATCGATAGTGACAACAATAACAAAATGAGGACGATGTAATAGAGGTACGGTGGACGCACCAATGACGCTTCATATACTTGTATATAAGTATCCCTCTTACATTGCAATCATGATGTTATCAAAGGTTACTAGAAGTTCAGAACCCTAACCAATGTTGTTTGATCTTTTCAACTTCATATTTTCAAGCTCTCACAAGTTTCCTCTAAATAAATTTCGGGACGAAATTTCCTAAAGTAGGGGAGACTGTAACACCTGTGCCTCCACGGACATCAAACAAATGCCAAACCAATGAAATATTGTATTTCATACTTGGGATTTGTAAAAATATGTGTATCTTTTGCACATATCTATTCTTGTTCGATTTCAAGCTCTAAATCGCTTTCTGGAAGGTTATACGCGCACTGATGCGTAGATATAACCAGTTTAATCCAACGAACACTCCAGAATAGTGAAATAGGCTTAACATACCTTAAATAACCTTTACATAACTTAGATATAAGTTTTGGAAGGTTTGGTGTGGTGAAATCAAAGTTAAATCGCTTACAGGGACTAAAGTTGACAAACTGCGAAAGTATGCCAATTTGAACTGTAACAGACCTTCCGGAGCATGACCATAAGTTAAACATACCATAAATATCCTTCACATAGCTTAGAAATAGGCTTTGAGGGGTTCGGTGTGCTAAAATAAACTTTTGGGTCATTCAGGGACTAAAAGTGTCAAAAAGTGCACAAGTTTGCATTTTCGCGCATAACTTACATTCTGAATACATCCGGACATCCAAAAATTTATGTAAGCATGACTATATTATATTTTAGTGTTCGCCTTAAGAAAAATCCATTCGTTGCGTCATTTGGATCGTTTTTCGCGCTTATGCGCATTCCGTCGTAATTAAGCGAACATCGCGTTCGTACGACCAAACGAACCATCATCCGACATATTTCTGAGCATGTTTCATGTCCACAATGTTTAGGCAACATTTTAGGGCCTTAAAGTTGGCTTTACGGGCCTTAGAAGTGTCGGAAATGGCCTTAAACACGTGCAGGGACCTAAACTGTCATTTCTGAAACATATGTGCAGATCAGAGGCCCCAAGCGGCCCGCATTGTGTTTGCCTAAATCTAAAGCGGGCCGCATTAGCCCTTCTGACCAGATTCAATGTTTGTTTTGCAACTTGCAACTGAATTGATTCGTGTCCACACGTTTCCTATCGTCTAGTCAGCGGATAAGAACAACATTTTAGCCACCACAACATTGTGACAAGTGTTCGGCTTGGATCGTGGCACGATATTCAAGAAACGATCCTAGCGGTTACCCGAAATCTATATATACCCCATGCCCCCCATTGCTATTTCTTACAAGAATTCTGATTTTGAGAGCTCTAAGTTGAAACCATTGTTTCATACCTGAGTTCTTGAAGTCGGGATTAGCATTCGGGGACCCTGGGTAAGTATTCTTTCGTTCTTTTCCTTATTTTATTGCTTTTAGAATCAGAAAGTCAAACTTTGTTTGACTTTCAGCGTTGACCAGTAATGGTCAATGCGAAGTTCGTTTGAACTTCGCAACGTGAGTGTAATCACGTTGGTCATAGTCCCTTGGGACTATGCCCACTGATTACCACGTTGTCTAGAGTCGTAGGGTAGGCGATCTAATAAATCGCCTATACCTTCGAACTCGACCCATTTGGTCGATCATTAGGATCCGACCAAATACATTAGGTGACCATAGTAGGTAGGGAATAACCTTCCGAGGTTATACCCTATGGTCACATCGTTTAAGTAGTTGTATGATAGGTAGTTTATATGCCTTAGGTAAATTACCAGAATACCCTTTTCATGTATAATTGGTAATTAAGCATATGTAACCTAAACTTTTGTCACATAACTGATTATGTAACATGTTTAGGCATATAACACTTGTCATAGGACTAGTTAGACGGTCTGAACGCGTTTCACGCGAACGACGCGTTAAAGTAGCATAAGCTACCTAAACGGGTCGTAATGGGCCGCGATGGGTCGATAGCACTTAGGTTTGGTTTCATTGTAGTATGTAGGTCTTGTTAAACCATATCATATGAGTTCCAAAACTCGTTTGGTTTACCAAGCCTCATCCTATCCGATCTCCCGATTTAGATCCGGTTTATTTATATAGTTTTAGATTGCCGATTGATTCCGTGCTCCCTCAAGCTTTGTTTGGTTGTTGTTCAAGACCTCCAAGCATTCTCAGGCGAGTACATTATTCCCCTATTTTACTGCTTTCAATTGTTTTGGGGTGACTCATATGTGCTAAATGTTTTCGATGTTATAACGATGGTTTCAAAAACAATTAAGACGATTTATACAAAACTAATAACGATTTCAATAAAGTGAACAAACTTGTTGGTTGTGTTTACATAACAAATGACATTCATTAGCAATGATCAAGCCGACCAGTATTAGGTTATGGTACCATAGGATCTGACTAATCCCGTTATTTACTACACCCGTGGTTATGTGTGGGTATGGTAGGTAGCGACTGAATCTGTAATTGTTAACTTACCCTATGGAGGTTTGTTAATGCGAAAACGAGAAGCTACGATTGATGAGTCACGAAGGTTTGGATGTTATTAGCGAGACGACCACATAAGTAGTTTCACGACCTAAAACGAATTAAACAATTAACGATTGGGTTTCACACGATGTTTTAACGATTGGGTAACGATTGGGTAACGATTGGGTTTTCACACGATGTTTTAACGATTGGGTAACGATTGGGTAACGATTGGGTTTTCACACAATGTTTTAACGATTGGGTAACGATTGGGTAACGATTGGGTTTTCACACGATGTTTTAACAATTACTTTGGTGGTTTGGTTTGGATTAAATGATTAAGTAACAATGCGTGTGGAATATGATACAAGCATGGTGGATACGCCGCTGGTACTTCCTATATATAAGTGTTTGTATGGTATTACATATTGTAGTGTTATTTGAATCATTTCAGCTCGAGACATAGAACATTTTATACAAGTAACATACTTTTCACAAGACATTTATTTACAAACAACTTATCTTATACAAACTCATATTACATGGTTATTCATTTAATCATGCTTTATTTTCTTATTTATACATATCACCTGAACTTATCATTGTTTTTCCAAATAATTTACTAAAACAAATGTTTTTGGGTTAAGAGTCATGGCTACGAGGTTTTACAAATTATAACCCGCTTGATTTGAGTTGGTTAATTGAGTTGCAATATTATACTCTTTTCAAAACAAGGTTTTTAAATAAAGTATTGCAACATCTAAACTAGCCATGATTTCGACACTCCTACAAAACCTATGTACTCACCAGCATTTCTTTGCTGACCTCGTTTTCACATATGTTTCAGGTATTGTTGAATGTTATCGATTGATAAGATGCATGCTCACATAGGATTGGACGAGGCCTTAGTGACTCAATAACAATGATAGACTATGTTTAAAATTGTGTATTTAGATTTCCAGACAATGTAATTATTCAATGATTAATAAAACGAAACACTTTTTGGTATCCATGGTTATGAAACATTAATTCTGTTGCAACACGCCTCGATGTTTCCGCCGCGATCTGTTGTTTTACGCGGTCGGGGTGTGACAATGAGTCTCTTGGATCTCACAAAAGGCTTGTCAGGTTACGCATTGTTGATTGTAAGCGGCTTAAGCATCTGCCATCCAGGTTTGAGATGGAATCCTTGAGGTCTCTATATCTCAACAACTGCTCAAGTCTAGCGACATTTCCAGACGTGTCCCCGTGTATGGTAAAGCTATCATATATAGAACTTGATTACTGTTGTAGTATAGAAGCATTGCCATCATCTGTTGTATATCTTTCTAGTCTAAGATGCTTGAGTTTCAGAAGATACAAAAGTCATAGGAACAACAACATTCCAGAGGAGCATGGATTCGGGGACAATTTAGTCACCAAGGCCTTAGAAAGCCATCCAAAGCTCCTCAATTCACACACTCTCATAAATTCGTGCTTGTTGAGATCATTAAATCTTCGTTGCAGACCAATGGAAAGTGAAGTCTTCCTAAAAAATCTCCATGCATTTTCCTGCTTGGAAACTTTAGACCTAAGTGGAAACAATAACTTAATCCGATTACCATCAAGCATCTCCCATCTTTCTTGTCTAATAAAGTTAAATTTGAATGAGTGTCACCGACTTCAAATTTTGCATGGACTCCCATCAACAATACAAGAATTAGAGGCAAACAATTGCTATTCTCTGGAAAAGATTGACCATCTATTACAAGAGTATGACAGCTGGTATCATATTTCCTTCATTAACTGTCAGAAACTAGTGGAGGATGACGATAGCAAAAGATACCTTGATAAGATGTTGCAGCAGCAATCATTCCTTAAGGTGCCCCATTTCTTAGGTCCTTTCTCATTTGTATTTTATTTATTTCTGCCCAAACCTACATGTAAATCATCGACGGACTACAACAGCCTTGCATATGAATTGAACAATATATGTTTATTTGTTGAATACAGAGATGTGCTGTAATAGATCGTAAGCTATCAATTGCTATACCTGGAAACAAAATACCAAGCTGGTTCAAAGAGGCACAACCTGGGTATCTTATAGCATTGGTGTTACCTCCAGAATGCAATACCCAAATCAATGGGATTGCGATATGTGGTGTCTTCCCTGGGGAGTGGCAATGGACAGATTATCGTCCTATTACCTCCTTCAAGTTTAAAAAAGATGGAATGTCCATTAGTATTAGTTGGAAGGAGGATGAATTTATTATTAATAAGAATAATAATGCAGCAGCAGCAGCAGCAGAAGGCGGGGATGGGAATACATGGATATCGTATAAACCATGTACTTCCTTTGGGGCTCAAGATTGGTCTGCAGGTTGTACTCTATTCATTTCAATAACTGATGCTTATAGTGCAAGAGCTGTAAGATGTGCAGCACGACTTATCTACAAAGAAGGTGTGGAATCGAACCAACACATTACAACTTGTATCTCCTATCCATGGAAGAACAAAAAGAAAAGGAAAAACAAAAAAAGTGTCAGACCCTCCAAAATTTTTAGAGGGTGATGTGTAAGTAGAAATATTAACATTACACGTTCTATCTCAACGACCCTAGCTTTATTGAAATAAGGAATTGCTGCTTTTATCCGCATATTTTGATTGATTGGTCATAAGATCATTAAAAAAAATCCTGCCAATCAAAAACATTAAATAAACTGGAAATTATCGTATAAAGATTTGAAAAGAAAAGCTTATAATGGTTTAAGAAATTTTGGTCATCTCCGCCAGACCAATTTGCAAAGCTAAGGTGACAAATATTGGTTGATGTGGCACTGTTGAAAAGTCAGATGTTGACCGAATAAAAGGGGCCCAACGTTCATGTGTACGTTGGAGGAAGCAGTAAAAGAGATCCAAAATTCTAGCAAACTTAGTTATTTTATTGGCTATTTAACGTAACAGTAGGTTTTGTTTTATTCATCCGTAGAAAATTTCTTTCAATTTCTTTTGTTTTGTACTCCAAAAGCTTTCGTATTAATAAAGTGTGCTGACTGATTCATTCATAACAGTTGTTCGTTTGTTATAACCCACCTCTGATCACCAACATTTGGTATCAGAGCCTCAGTTCAGATCCACCTGTGTATGCCTAAAATCCTAAGATTCAATACCATGTCAACCCTAGCCACTACCTCTAATCCTCCAAAGGAGAACCCGATCACTTTTCAGTGCCCTACACTCGCTTCTTCGAACTACACTACCTGGTCTATTAAGATGGAAGCGATTTTGGATGCCCAAGGATTGTGGGATTCGATCGAGCCGCAAGCCGGTGTGGCTGCTGATGAAAAGAAAAGTAAACAGGCTCGAGCTTTCATTTTTCAAGTGATACCAGAAGAGATTTTGATGCAGGTTGCGAAGAAGAAGACTGCTAAGGAGGTTTGGGAGTCTTTAAAAACGAGATTCGTTGGAGCTGAAAGGGTGCAGAAGGCCAGATTGCATACGCTGAAAAGTGAATTTGAATGTTTACGAATGAAGGACGGTGAGTCCATCGATGAGTATGCGGGGAAGCTCTCCGGGATGATCTCGAAATATAATAGTGTTGGTGCAACACATTCAGATAAGGAGTTAGTTAGTAAGATGTTAGACACGGTCACGGAGAAGTATATACATCTTGTAGCCTCTATGGAGCAATACTCTGACATCGAAACGATGCCATTTGAAGAGGCTATAGGACGTTTAAAGGCATATGAGGACCGGCTGAGATTGAGAAAAGGAAACCTTACAGGAGAAAGTACTCTGTTACTTACCAAGACAGATGTGCAGGCAAGTAATAAAGGATCGGGTAGATCAAGTTCAGAAGGAAATCGAGGCCGCGGTTGGAACAGTGACAGAGGTGGTAGAAGCGGGTCACGAGGTGGTCGTGGTTCCGGTAGAGGTCGGGGTGGTCGAAATGGAGGCAAGAATTATCACGAAGGGAATAGTTCGTATCGCAAACCACGTGACTAGAGTCACGTAAAATGTTTCGAATGTAACCAATATGGTCACTACGCCTCCGAATGCAAGAATGAGGAGAAGCAAGATCCGGAAGTACATTTAACAAGAGAGACCGAAGATGAACCCACCTTGCTACTAAGTGTTTGTGGTGAGGAAGCTCAAAATATAGTCCTGTTAAACGAGGAAAAGGTGTTTCCTAAGCTGCATGAGAGACGGAACGGGTCGAACGAAGATACGTGGTATCTTGATAACGGAGCAAGTAACCACATGACGGGAAGAAAAGACGCATTTGCAGAATTGAATGAAGCCGTAACGGGTCAAGTTCGTTTGGGAGATGGATCAAAAGTTGAGATTCGAGGTAAAGGTTCACTTATGTTTAGTTGTAAAAATGGTGAGCAATTGCTAGTTCCTGACGTGTATTATATACCGGCGTTAACTAGCAACATTTTGAGCCTTGGTCAATTAACAGAAAATGGGTATGATTTGTGGATGCATGAGGAGTTTCTTAGGGTGTTTGATATCCATAAAAGACTGGTGATGAGGGTTCAAAGATCACCAAACAGGCTATACAAAATAGTTTTAAAACTTGCTAAACCAATCTGTTTGAAAGCTACTCTAGATGAGGAAGCATGGACATGGCATGCAAGGCTAGGCCATGCTAATTTTCACGTTGTAGAAACAATGGTAAAGAAGAAACTAGTGAGAGGATTGCCATGCATCTCGCATCCCGAACAGTTGTGTGAAGCGTGTCTCGTCGCTAAACAGACTCGGAAAAGTTTTCCAAAAGAAGCACAATGGAGAGCAACGAAGCCCTTGGAGCTATTGCATGCTGACCTTTGCGATCCGATAACGCCACAAACATGGGGAGGTAACCGGTATTTTCTTTTGATAGTTGATGATTTCAGCCGTTATATGTGGGTATATTTGTTAAAAACAAAGAATGAAGCATTTGAAAAATTCAAGATTTTCAAGACACGGGTCGAGAAAGAAAGTAAATATAAGATCAAGATGTTAAGAACGGATCATGGAGGGGAGTTTAACTCACAAGTTTTTATAGATTTTTGCAATGAAACGGGTATCAAAAGACAAACAACGTCTCCCTATACTCCACAACAAAACGGCATTGTGGAGCGTAGGAACAGAACCGTGCTCGGAATGACGCGGTCCATGCTAAAGTCTATGAATGTGCCTGAGCCGTTGTGGGGAGAAGCTGTACGCCATGCGGTATATCTACTAAACAGAATAGTGACGAGGAGTGAAGAACAAGACTCCATATGAGGCTTGGAAGAAGAAAAAGCCAAATTTAAAATACTTAAAGGTATTTGGGTGCGTTGGATATGCTATGAAGCTAACTGGTCGATTTCATAAGCTAGAAGATAGAAGTCAACCATTGATTTATTTAGGAAGGGAACCAGGAAGTAAAGCTTATCGTTTATTTAATCCTACTAAGAAAAGGATTGTAGTATCACGTGATGTCTCTTTTTATGAGAAAAAGGCATGGGTTTGGCAGAAGGTACAAGTTAACAATGCACCATCAACATGGACCTCCGTACAAGCTGGAAACATGGAGCATGGAGACAATGCATGTGAAGATGCAGAGCGGGTCCCTCCCACACCTACCTTTTATAATCTGTCTTCACCAATTCATGATAATGCAGGTACACCTCATGCAAACAGTGGGAAAAATACACCAGAGAATGAGCATGTTGGAACTTCAAGTAACTCAAGTACTGATTTCACAGCTCCATACGATGACTAGCCATTTCAAGGATTCAGATCGGTTGATGAACTGTATGAAGAAACAACACCGATGAATGAATAAGAGGTCCAAGATATGTATGAACGGGATGAGTTGTTGTTACTAAATGATGAACCAAGCTCGTACAAAGAAGCATCAAGCGAAGAAAGTTGGAGGAAGGCGATTCAAGCTGAGCTAGAATCGATAGAGAAAAACCGAACATGGACTTTAACTCAGCTGCCTTCAAACCAAAAGGCAATTGGGTTAAAGTGGGTTTTTAAGTTGAAGAAAGATGCACACGGGAACGTAACGAAGCATAAAGCTCGCTTGGTGGCTAAAGGGTATGTGCAACAGAAAGGAGTCGATTTTGAAGATGCTTTCGCGCCAGTAGCAAGGTTGGAAACAGTTAGGTTGATAATTGCAATAGCGGCATCAAAGAGCTGGCCTGTTCATCATTTAGACATCAAGTCCGCGTTTTTAAACGGGGATCTTCAAGAAGAAGTTTACGTAGTCCAGCCGGAAGGGTTCAAAGTTAAAGGAAAAGAGCACTTGGTGTATAAGCTTCACAAAGCCTTGTATGGGTTGAGACAAGCGCCGAGGGCATGGAATTCGAAGTTGGATAAGACTTTGAAAGAACTTGGTTTCAAGAAGTGTGTCCATGAGCAAGCACTTTACACATTGAATAAGTCAGGCTCTCAATTAATTGTTGGTGTGTATGTTGACGACATAATCGTGACAGGGTCAAAGATATCAGATGTTGATAAGTTTAAAGAAAAGATGAAAACACTTTTTGATATGAGTGATCTGGGTTTATTGTCTTATTATTTGGGTATTGAGGCGCAACAAAATGATAAAGGTATTACTCTCAAACAATCAGCCTATGCAAAGAAGATTCTAAAACTAGCAGGCATGGTTGATTGTAATGCAGCTCAATATCTAATGGAAAACAAGTAGCAGCTGACCAAAGAAGGAGAGGGGCCAGAAGTTGACCCGACTCACTACCGAAGGCTCATAGGGAGTCTCCGATATTTGCTGCATACGCGACCAGACCTTTGCTACTCAGTTGGAGTAGTGAGCCGGTACATGGAAAATCCTAAACAGTCACATCTCACAGCAGTCAAGCACATAATACGGTATATTAAAGGGACGATTCACAATGGGCTGAACTACCAAGCCAGGGGAGATGGAAGACTAGTCGGATATAGTGATAGCAGTTTTGGCACCGATGTTGAAGACCGAAGAGGCACATCTGGTACCGTATTCTATTTTGCAAACAATGTTATCACTTGGTCTTCTCAAAAGCAACGCACAGTTGCACTCTCCTCGTGTGAGGCAGAGTTCATGGCTGCCACAACTGCTGCGTGTCAAGCCTTATGGCTGCGGAATTTGCTAAGTGAAGTCAGTGGAAGTGAGCCGCAATGCGTAGAGATGGTCGACAACGAAGGTGCTATAGCTCTAATGAAAAACCCGGTTTTCCATGGCCGTAGCAAGCATATAGATACTAAATATCACTTCATACGGGAGTGTGTGGAACGAGGTCTGATCGTTGTGAAACATGTCAATGGTAATTTGCAAAAGGCGGACATATTTACTAAATCACTTCCAAGGTTGAAGTTTGCTGAAATGAAGAACTTGATATGAGTGAAGGAATGTGAAGAGTTATGTCCACATCAAGGGGAGAATATTGGTTGATATGGCACTGTTGAAAAGTCAGATGTTGACCGAATAAAAGGGGCCCAACGTTCATGTGTACGTTGGAGGAAGCAGTAAAAGAGATCCAAAATTCTAGCACACTTAGTTATTTTATTGGCTATTTAACATAACAGTAGGTTTTGTTTTATTCATCCGTCGAAAATTTCTTTCAATTTATTTGTTTTGTACTCCAAAAGCTTTCGTATTAATAAAGTGTGCCGACTGATTCATTCATAACAGTTGTTCGTTTGTTATAACCCACCTCTGATCACCAACAACAAATTCTAAAGATCGTGAGCACTAACACCTGATAATGGGGTAACTTTGTATAATAGTAACCAAGTTTTAAAAGTGTTCCAATTAGGTCACTCAAGTTTCAAAAGTGTTCCAATCAGCTCACTCAACATTCATTTTTCATTAAAATTAAGGGTTTTTTTATCCATTTCATAGGTAACCATGGCAATGTGGATTTTTGTTTCTTTTTTCCCTTTTATTTGATGCTAACTTCGAGTGATGACCTGGATTTTAGCTTATTTTTTTAAAGTTTTAATGTAGTTAATGTGTTTTTATTTTTAATAAATATAATTTCATATATTGAAACAATCCGACCCCAGCATCTTATGCTCCATTTTTTCTTAACACACGGAAAAAAGGACATGACTCGATTTGAATGTTAAGTTATCTAATCGGGACAAAAACGATACTAGTGACCTAATTAGAACACTTTTAAAACTTGGTTATTGAAATAAAATAAAGATGTAGAGTGTTTGAAAAAAAAATACGTTGTTGTACACTTGAATATTAATACCCTAAATGGGGAATAATAACTAATAAATTTCTTGTATGAATACTGCTTACTTGCTGAGAGTCTTAACTAAGAGTCGCAGTTTCACTTAGCTTTTGTGCGAGTAGAACGGTAGTTTGGGAAGAAAAATCAGGGTAATGAGATATTTGAACATAAAACTTTTCGTATGCCATCTTAAAAAGTGTGAAAGTTACTAAAAAGGCGTAAAACACCCAATTTGGTTAATAAGGTATATTGTATATTAGACAAAATTGCATAATCAACCTTTATGTTATACCTAAACTACACTTCATACATTTCACTATGAAATCGGCAAAACCCAACCTTTATGTTCTTGTTTTCATACAAGGTACAACCTTTACCACTAACCTCGTTTATTTTCTTGGTTAACTACCCTCACATTTATTGAATGTGAGGGTATTATTACTTAAATCATTTGACATTTATGTTACGAGAAACGATATATTCTTGTAAACTTTAATCTGAAAATCCTTCTAATGGACAATTAGAATGTGTCATCCACGAGTCGTTCTTCTATAAGAGATTAAAGCCGACTAGCCGATTGTCCATTAAAAATGAAATGACGTACCATATAAATCAGTAATATAAGTTAATCATCTACAACACTTTCGTGGACGCTGTACTACAAATGGTAAGACCGGGAAATCAACTATACATAAAATGTATAAATAAGAAAGGAAACATTTAACAGCCGTTGATTCGTTGTTCATAAACAAGAATCAGCCTTTGACTAGTAGTGACTCATGAATATCTACCCGTGTTTCCTCCACAACAGATGAGCTATCGGCGACACTGCCATCTATATCAATACCTTCAGCCAAAGCTTTTTCAAGAGCTGACTTTGCAACTGTTGATGCAGATTTTGTGTCCGATGCTTGTCGAATAGATTAGATTTATTTTATGTTGAATATGTAATAGTTAGTGAAACGGTTAAACAAATATGTATTGACCCGCTCGTTTGAAGTGGTCAAACGAGAGGGTTATGGGTTTGACCGTGTGTGTGTGCAAGTGAAATGGGTGTGGCTATAAATACCACCCCTTTGGTTCATTTGCATTAGAGAGAGTTAGAGTGAGGGTGAGCTCATTGTGTGAGTTCCCTGTGTGTTTAAAGGTTTGGGGGAGAGATCACCACTTGGTCTCTCCCCGGATGTATACTCCTTTGGTATTAGTTCGGTTAGCTTGTAATCGGGCAGACTTGTAATGTTATACTACCGATTAATACAAAGAAATTGTGTTTACCCATCTCTAATCTCTCCTATCTTGAACTAATCTCACACTAATCATGGTTTCGGTCCCGAAACTCGGTCCTACAATTGGTATCAGAGCCATGGTGCCCGATTTAGTAAATCTAACAGTTTGCTAAGTCACATGTGCTCTAGATCTGTGATTTTAGTGATTTTTTTTCAAGATGTAAACATGGTGGAAACATGAAGAAAACCCAGATCTGGACCGACAGATGGGTCTGAGCTGAAACGGATCACACCCGAGGTTTAGGTTTTCTGTTTTACACCAAACAAATCAAGTTTTTTATCATCAAATATCACTTTTGAAGTGATTTTTGTCAAATCTGGGAATGAACAGTGGCTGTGTTCTTGAAGAGGGTGTGGCGGTTGTTAAGAAACTTTAGGTTTCCTCATATCAGGTCCGACGAAACCCCCCCCCCCCCCCAAAACGCCTGAATATCTTGATGTTGATGAAACTCGTGCTCTTCATGCCTATGACGAAACTCCTGCTTCGATGAAACTCCTGCTTCGACGAAACACCTGCTTTGACGAAACTCCTGCTTCGACGAAACTCCTACTTTGACGAAACTCCTGTTGCTGGGTTATCGAAGAAGAAGAAGAAGAAGAGTCCGGCGAACGTTGTTGCCGTTGAAGGTAGCAGCAGGTTGGATTTGATCGGAGTTTGAATCTCCGATGAAGATGTCAGCTGCTGCTTGTCTGTGTATCGAAGAAGAGGAGAAAGTCTGACGGCTGCCATTGGTGGATGCTACATAAGTTGAATCTTTTATTTTGGGTTTTGGAGGTGTGAATCGAAGAAGAAGAAGACATGGATGTCGACTGATTGCTGGGTATCGCAGAGTGGAAGACAGAGATGATGTTGGGAGGTGTATAAGGTAGTTGTTGGCTGGAAAATTTTTCTTGCAGCTAGGTTTTGAAAAGATTGTTTGAATGGGATAGAATATGTGTTGGGCTCCACTACAATAACATTTTATGGTGATTAAAATTATTACTTGGGCCCATCAGGTTGCAAACTTGCAACAGACTTGTCATTGTCTCACAATTTTTGTTCATTGTTGGAAATAGAGGAGCGATGATTAGCATCTGGTGTTTTTTTCTTTTTGGATAAAGATTGGGTTTGTTGACCTTTGGATTTTATTAGATGCCATCTAATAAAATGGGGTTGTTGATAGTTGGCCTTTGAATGCATGTTGACATTTTTTTAGCCTCTCACATATTTAATCTGGGCCGACTTCATGTCTTGGGCCGAATAGTGTCAACATATAATAGTGTTGACAAACATAAATTTTGGGCCTCATGAAAATTGGTTTAGATCAACAAAATTTGTTACAAGTTTTAAATTGGGCCAGGAGTACAAGGTAGTTGTGGGCTGTATTTAAGAACTTGGATTATTAGAGGTCTGGTGTTCGCGAAGTTGATTCGAACCACGCTTCTAAATGTCGATGTCAAAATTCGTACGGGTTCGGGAGCGCGCAGGATGATGAAGCTTGATGAAAAAAATGATTTATTTTGAATGTGGGGTAGTCACGGTTACCGATACTAACGTCAAATTTTGGTGACTTGACTACTATGGGCCAAAAACCAAAAACGGTATGTTCACTTCCGCACGTCAATGTTTATGATTGTTATCGGTTATTCGTAAATGTTCGAAAGCGTTTTGTTTATTGTCATATTCTCGCATTTGAAAACGAAGGTATGAACCTGGAATGTCAATACCGGTCCTAACGAGTTCACAAAGTCTTTGGAGGGATACAAGTCGGATCCTACGGGGTGCTAGGCGAAATTTCTTTATCAACTACAATATGCAAAGAAGAAAGCTTTTTGTTTATTGTCATAGGGGATGTATCATGAGAAAACTAGTTTAAATTAGAAAAACCAAAAAACTAACTAAAAAAGCCTAAAAAACATACCAATTTTTTTTTTAAACTTTATAAAAAAATCGCAGCTTTTTATGCATGGAAAAAAAATTTAAAAAAAAAAAGAAAAAACATTTTTTTGTTGTATTGCACATGTGCACTATTACGGATATAGTGCACATGTGTAGTACACATATAATGCACATGTGCAGTACAACAATTTTTTTTTAAATTTTTTTATATATAAAAACTAGCGATTTTTTTATTAAAAATTGTAAAAAAAATTGGTATGTTTTTAGCTTTTTTTAGTTAGTTTTCTAGTTTTCTCATTTATATGTAGTTTTCTCATGATTCTCTCCCTATTGTCAAATTCTCGCATTTGGTAACGAATGAATGAACCTGGAATGCACTACAAGAAAACGGGGCAATAGAGGCGACACTATTAGCGGCGACAGCCAATAAGTCGCCTCTATTGGCCTTATCCGCACCCGGTGTCCCACATTAAGCCCTAGCCACACGATTCAATTCATCATCCAAGGGCTGGGGTTTGTCTGGGTTAGTAGAGGAGACGAATTTAACCAATAGAGGCGACATGTTGTCGCCTCTATTGGTCCGACGAATAAATTAGCAAACAGTGCCAGTTTTTCCCTCCTTTCACTTTCCCAAAACCTTTCATATCTCTCGGTTCTTCCACTAATCTGCATCATCTTCTCAAATCGGTTAGTATTATGTTGAATTTCTTGGTTATTTTTTATATATGTTGTTAATTTGTTGATTCTTGGTGTATGTTCGGGACAACGCTAGAGAATTTCTCCATCGGCACCACCTCATCTCCACCGTCACCACCAGATCTCCTCCTTCAAAATCAGGTTAGTGTATGTTTATTATTGTTCAAAGATAGTAGATGGGTCAAATATGTTAACTCTTGTACACTGTGATGATAAAAAAAAAAATGTGTCTAGAATGCATTGGTGGTTTTTTAGGTTGGTTGTTTCTTATGTATAAGCTTCTCCCTTCCATGAACATTTCGATCTATCTGGCCCATTTGTTTCCCACCTTTACTGTTGCTAAAATCTTCTTTATGTGTTAATATTTGAACATTTCGATTTGTAGAAGTAAGATAGCTAACCGAATCCAACCCGACTCATTTTGGCACAAATATATTTTGATCCCACAGCTAATCTGTCCACCCGTTCGTTTTGCCACCTTTAGGTGTTGCCAAAATCCTCTCTATGGGTGAATGTATGATCATTTTGATTTCTGGAAGTAAGATAGTTAACCTATCTGAGCCGACTCATTTCGGCTCAAGTATGTTTTGATCCCATAGCTGATTTGTCCGTTGAGTTTATTTTGCTACCTTTAGTGTTGCTAAATATTCTTTATGTATGATCATTTTAATTCGAGGAAAACGAAAATTAAAAACTGAATTATTTTAAAATATATTTGTAAATACATAATAAAAAAAATGGAATAGTTGAAGTTGGAACCAAAAAGCTTGTAGTCAAGTTGTATCATAAAGATGGTTCTTCTTCAAATGATTCCTATAGTTTGTGCTTGTTTATTTGATGGCCTATGTGGTTCCTCGGGGACATGGCGGCAACGGAGCCGAGGATCCACCAATTCCATATCCTTTTCGGTGCGGGACTCACGAGACTGATGGTAAGTATTATTATTAATTATTTTTTAGTAATTTTATTTCATTAATTATAAATGTTATTAATTAATTTTAATTACAGCGGTTCCTGCTAGGAGAGTAAGAGGAAGGCAAAAAATGAAAAGCTTCGGAATAGGGTTAAAGCAGGGGGGCCTATTTCTATTCAATTTGATAGAGAGGCAACTTATACCCCTGTTGGTGAAGAGAATGATCTATTTAAGCGGGAGGCGGGTATGCACATGTCGCGCACCATACCGTCCGAAAAAATGGGTTGGCGCAATGTCAGACAATCACATAGGGATGCCATAATTAACCACCTAAAGGTAAATAAGTTAAAACACATATTTTATAAAGTAAATGGCTGTAAACGCATTTGTTTAACGGTTGCAAACGGTCCGTAAATGAAGCGGTTTAATGGCTGCAAACGCAGCGGTTATCCGCTACGTTTATGACCCGTTCGCAGCCGTTATATGGCCGTAAACGCAGCCATTTAACGGCTGCGAACAGGCCATAAACACAGTGGATAACGGATTAACACTAAACAGATTCCCACTTAACAGATTAACACTAAACAGCAGATTGTATACAGCATTAACAGCAGGTTAACACGTTAAATACAACTTTAATAACAAACATGATTATTAACAGCACCTTAAACACGTTCAATACAAATTTAAACAGCAAACAGAATCATTAACAGCAGCTTAAACAGGTTTTAAACAACATTAGCACATCCTAAACAGGTTCAAAACAGCTTTAACAACAACAGAATCATTAACAGCAGCTTAAACAGGTTTTATACAACAAACAGAATCATTAACGACAGCTTTAAATTGTTGTTGATTAGGGTACTTATTCATGAATTGAGAAACTTCATGGGGTTTAACCACTGAACAAATATCAGATTGCTATGTTCAAGTTACTATTAAGTAATTGAGTTATGTAAAACAGCTGCGAACGGCCATAAACAAAGCGGTTTAACGGCTGCAAACGCAGCGGTTATCCGCTGCGTTTATGGCCCGTCCGCAGCCGTTAAACGGATGAGGTGGAACACGATTATGAAGCCCGGAACTTGAATTTTGATGAGGTGGAACGCGATTATGAAGCCCAGAACTTGAAAGAAGGCATCGAGCATGTGCTCGTGAAGCGATACTCTGGCCTTAAGAATTTGGCTAAAAGAGAATTTCTTAAAAGTGGAGGGTACAATGATGTTGAAAGAGCAAGGGCACCCCCCCCCCCCCCCCCCGAGGATATGCCTAATGAAAATTGGCAAAGAACTATTGATCATTTTTTGACCCAAAATATATAGCAAGATGTGAGGCTAACGCAGTCGTTCGCCAGCGCCAACAATTCCCATACCGCGGGGGGACATCATCATGCAGTAGCACCGCCTACAAAACTGTAATGCTTTATATATATATATAGATATAGATATAGATATATATATGTGTGTGTGTGTATGTGTGAGTTTATTTAGTGTCTAATCTAATTTTTAATGTTAAATAGGGTTTGAAACGACTCGATACATACCGGAAAACGCACACGGATAAAGATGGGAATTGGCTTGACACGGTAGCTGAGCAGAATTATGTAAGTATTTAAAGTATAACATTCATAATATATATATATATATATATATATATATATATAATCATCTTCGTAAAATACAGCTAGCTTTGGAACAAGAGATTATGTGTCAAAATGAACGTGCCGAAGAAGACGGTAGTCAACCGCCGAATGAGTTTGCCTCGTTTCAAAAGGTCTTGGGTGATCGGCGTGGATGGTTCCGAGGGATTGGGCATAAACCTTCTAATACGCCCTCCAATGTTAGTGCACAGTCTCAAAGTCAACAACAATATTCCGAGGTATAAATTATCATATTTTACTTTGGTAAATGTTGTGTTATACTAGTAGTTTTGTTAGGAAATTCGTAACTTTGGTATATATTTGTTAGTAGAATGTTAATATGCAATCTAAACAAAACTTCTGTGTTAAGTGAATCCTTTCAGATTTGAGTAAAATTCTTAATATGATTAGGTATGAATTAACTTTAAATTTAAGTGCAATTATTAGTTAGTATGTGTTATTTTGAACTAATTATTCTTAATATGTGTACATATTGCTGCTAATTATCCATAGATGAAGCGATGACAATTAAAGATTTAGACTTGCTGACAAAACTTGTGTTTTTATCATAGGAATTTGTTTCGGGGTTGTTCCAAAACCCATCGTTTTTTAGACACCTTGAAGACTTTCTCGGTTCAATGGGAAAGCAACCCACGGACGATGATGATGATGACATTTTCGATATCGAAGAAGACGACGACGACATGATGTAGTTTTTCATGTTTTATGAAATTTTAGGATGTTTTGTCCGAATTAAACTAAACGACTAACTTTTAAGTAATGAATGTTAGTATTGTACGAACATATAATTATTGTGTTTATGTAGGTTGTTGTGTTTATGTAGTTGGTTTGTGTGTTTTTGAAAACATGAAATCAGCAGGTTTTGTATACTCGCGGTAAATATTGTAAAAGCAGAAAAAATATTGAAAAAAAAAAGACTATTAGCAGCGACATGTCGCTCCTAATACATATCAGGTAATAGCGACCAAGATCATTAGCGACGTCTTATTAGCGAAGAAGTCCCAATAGCAGCGACATGGACCAATAGCAGCGACATGTTATCAATAGCGTCCCATCAAAAGAGGCGCTACAATAGTGACGATTTGTTGCCGCTATTACAAATAGCGGCGACTATTTGGATCATTAGAGGCGACAGCCGTCGCCTCTATTGCCCCGTTTTCTTGTAGTGATGTCAATACCGGTCCTAACAAGTTCACAAAGTCTTTGGAGAGATACAAGTCGGATCCTACGGGGTACTAGGGGACGTTCTTATTCAACTAGAATATGCAAAGAAGAAAGTCGTTTTCGTGGAGGGAATTGGTGAACATTTGAAGATAAATTCTACTCAGTGGAGAGAATTTGTTCTGTGAAATTGACGACAGTTTCTTTGAAGTGGAGAGAATCTGTTAAGGTTTAGAGATTTTACCAAAGAAATGGGGGGATAAAAATTTCGTATGTTGAATTTCTTTGGTAAATTTCTAAACGCAATCACAGGTGGTAGAGTTTATCTTATGACAGATCAAGACTTGATGTAGTTTTTAAAGAAAGGAACCCTTATCAAATACCGGTTGGAGTATTGGAAGATCAGCGGAAGATCGGTCAATTGAGCCTTGTGGGGAAATTGCACAACACCCAACACGGATATGCGTACTTTGAGGGGGAACTATTATACAAGGAGTTTCAAGATACTACTTACCTGGATCATCGGTCAAGGGGGAATTTGTTAACACAGCGAAGATAAATACTTGACTGAAGATCGATTGCAGTTGCATTTTCAGCATTCGACAGCAACGGACAAGGGGGAATTTGTTGATGCAGATTTTGTGTCCGATGCTTGTCGAATAGATTAGATTTATTTTATGCTGAATATGTAATAGTTAGTGAAACGGTCAAACAAATGTTTATTGACCCGCTCATTTGAAGTGGTCAAACGAGAGGGTTATGTGTTTGACCGTGTGTGTGTGCAAGTGAAATGGGTGTGGCTATAAATACCACTCCTTTGGTTCATTTGCACTAGAGAGAGTTAGAGTGAGGGTGATCTCATTGTGTGAGTTCCCTGTGAGTTTTATGGTTTGGGGGAGAGATCACCACTTGGTCTCTTTCTCGATGTATGCTCCTTTGGTATTAGTTCGGTTAGCTTGTAATTGGGCCGACTTGTAATGTTATACTACCGATTAATACAAAGAAGTTGTGTTTATCCATCTCTAATCTCTCCCGTCTTGAACTAATCTCACACTAATCACGGTTTCGGTCCCAAAACTCGGTCCTACAACAACTTTGGTTTCTTAGATCATACTTACATTTGCCAACAGTTCACTTTTTATTATGGTTGAATTTTGACTGCTGTTTGGAATTAACTGCATTTGACCTTTGAAGTCAATAGACTTATTCTGCAATTTTCAACAGATTTAATATCAATACGAACTTTTATACCCCTTCCCACACTGATATGTAGCCTCCAATTTCCACCCAAAACGAGACCATAAATCCAACTGCTGATATAGCATAAAGAAATAAGCATCCTAGCCATCAGCAATTCTCAACTACGGATTAAATTATTATTTCCAATTGATATCCATTTTACTAGTGTTATTTTACAATTGCAACTCATAGGAAAATTCTTCTTTCTGCTTGAACCTCCAATTTTGGTAGCCTTTATATTCATTTCCTAGATCTTCCATGCTGCAGCAGCTTTGACTAATTTGTTGATACATATTGTGTGGATACGGCTCGGCACGGTTTGACTCGGCTACGAAGTGAAGGCCGTAGTCAAGACATCCTCCTGTCTTGACTCGGTATGCGATTTACTTTGTAAAGTTTGTGTAAATGCAACTGCGTGTGTGCAGTTTGCATTTAGTATAGTTTAGGTGTTGTTCGTTTTATGTTTGGCCCAACATTGAAGAAGCCCAAGAGACAAGTCCCCTTGAAGCCAAAGCCCAATCATAAGTGACGAAAACACCTTGGATGGTGAAATCCCCTTGTGGTGAAATCCCCTTGTGATGAAATCCCCTTGTGACAAAATCACTGGATGTCGTCGATGATGATGGATTTCGTCGATGTGTTTTCGTCCAGAACTTGTTTTCGTCGACATGTTACTATATAAGCACAGATATTAGACAGAACACAGGGGGTGGAAGTCTGAATAGATTTCTGAGTGAACACACTGTAAACACACACACACTGAGAGTTTATGAGAGCATCTTGTAAACATTGCTTTGTAACCGTTTTCTAGATTAATACATTGGAGTGTTAATCGGTGAATCTTGTTGTGTTTATGTTCGTAACTTGGTTTAACTAATCCGTTTGGATTCCGCACTCTCGGGTTTGTCAGAAAACAGGGAATAGAGGTTGACTCGATCCTCCGGGTGGACCTACAATTGGTATCAGATCATTAGCTCGATTCCTTGTTAAAACCAAGTAGATTTTCATGTGTTTCCAGATTTGTTCTTGATTTTTGAAATAGAAAGTTCATATTTTCAGAAAAATCAGGTTTAAATCTTTGAAAATCTTGTGTTTTTGTTGATTGTTCTTATAAAAATCTTGCTATTTTTCATCTATACATGTTAAGAAAGGATTTTTATTGAACATTTGCGCAAAAAAATTGTATTCGGAAAATTTTTCGATGGCTGGAAAACTCATCAGTTTCATCAGGATATTCATCCAGTTCATATATGTTCTTCAAATATGTAGATGTTTGATCTTTGTTTGATGAAATATTGAGGTGTTATTAATTATAAAAATATTTTTTGAAAATAGTGTACACAAATCATGATGGATATTTGAAAAGCAGGTTCCTTGATAAGGTGTGGCTTGACTTATTTGACAAAAGAAATTTGTGTGTCAGTGGATAAGATTTTGTTTTGCTTTGAAAATATCTTTATAGTCTTTTCATGTGTCAACCAAATCACTTGTGCACCTTGTGATGGACAAAATCACTTGTGCAACTTATGCCGGACGAAATCACATGATCAGCAATGAAAACCCTTTCATTTTCGTCAAACAAATCAGCAACGAAATCCCTTATTTTCGTCAAAGGTAGTTCAGCGACGAAATCACCATTTCAGCGACGAAATCACCCTTTCAGCGACGAAATTACCTTTCAGCGACGAAATCACCCTTTCAGCGACCAAATCACCATTTCAGCGACGAAATCACCCTTTCAGCGACGAAATCACCATTTCAGCGACGAAATCAAAATATCAGCGACAAAATCAAACATATCTTGGACGAAAACCCCCTGATTTCGTCATAAACATGTCAGCGACGAAATCAAACATATCTTGGACGAAAACCCCCTGATTTCGTCATAAACATATTGTTAGTGCATATGTCTGTAGCTTCCGTCAGTATTTAGTCATGTTTTGTTTGTTGTGTCTATTGTGAACAATTATGTAATGTATGTATGATAGAAAGATCGACAGCTCAGGAAACGGTTTAGTTTTTGTAAAGATGATGTCCATCGGATAGGTTGTGTCATCCGGTCGGATGGCCATCCGACCGGATAGCCATCCGAGCGGACAACCACTCGGTCGGACAGCATCTATCACTTTCCTGAAGCTGCCTATAAATACCCCGTCCGGGTATCTCATTTAAGACTTTTGACTCTAGAGAGAACTTTGTCAGTGTCTGTCTTCTACTGGAGCTTTGTACTTTCAGAACGTTTGAATAGAAAGAACAGACAGTGTTTAATCGTTGAATTCTGTGTTGTACATCTGTGATTTGTCATAATGGATTCCGCACATTAGTCAAAGTCGATTCATCAAGTTCCTGACGATAAGATCCTTTACAAAGGGACCAACAAGTGGTATCAGAGCATCCAGAGAGCTGAATCGAGATCTACGACATCGAATTCACCGGAATTCAAGCTTTTCTTGCTGATCAGAGTCAAATTTTACCGAAAATTTGACATATTTTCTCACTTTCTACTCATTTCTTACATTGTTTGTCAGTTTGTCACCATAAAATCAGAAAAACACAAAATTGGACGTGAATCTATGGTTAAAATTTGATAAATCTGATATCAATCGATTCGCAATCATTGAAAGTATAATCCTACCAAGTTTTATAATCAAATTCAATCAAAAACTAGATCAAATTCATCAAAAACCATGTTGAACTGTTCATGCTTGCTGACGTCGTCCACTCGCTCGGACAGCTGTCCGAACGAATTGGACTAGACAGTACTTGGTAGTTGCTTGCTGACATCATCAGTGCTACTCACTCGGATAACCATCCGAGTGGTGTGATTTTGATTGTTCAAGTTTGTTTGCCTACGTCATCATCCCACCCGGTCGGACAGCAATCCGATCGGATAGGATTTGGAAGTCCTTGTTTTCATTTACACAAATTAACCTGTCATCCGGTCGGATTACCATCCGAGAGGTGAAAGGTTAAAAGTCAAACTTTTCAAATTTAAGTGTGTCACCCGAACGAACGACCATCCGAGCGGATCACCATCCGGTCGGATAGCCCTTTTCACAACAGTACAGTTGATTTCTTGTATCACTCATTCGGATTGTGACTCGACCGGATCACCATCCGATCCAAGTGTTTTTGTTTGAAATCTTTGAAATTTGTGAAAATTTGTCTAAGTGTTTGTAAATTGTCCCAGGTACTCTAAAAATGGGAGACAATTTTCTCAATCCTTTCAGCTTTGCTTATACCAGCAACACTGGAGACGCTACATCAAGCAGCACAAACACTACTGCTCCTAATCCGAATCCAAAGAAAGCCATTATTGACTCATTGAGCGTGGATAGCGCATATGGCACTTACAACAAACCACCAAAGTTGATGGCCATATAGGAGTATAACAGATGGGCTCGTAGGTTTGAAGACTGGTTAAAAGCTTTTGCATACCAGAGCTGGAAATGCTTGAAGAGCGGGTTTAACATTGGTAGAAGTGACTATGAGAACTTAGTTGAAAATGAACAAGAAAGTTTTATCGCTGAGCAAAAAATGTATCGCATTGCTGCATCAGTCAGTAAGGGATGATATTATATCTCTAATCGATTATAAAGATTCCAGAGACTTATGGGCAAAATTACAGAAAAAGTGCGTTGGTGGAGCAGAAATTGTTAGAAACAAGAAAAAATTGTTGAAAAAAGAATTTGATTTATTTGGGTGTATGAAAAATGAATCTGTTTCAAAGATGATAGAAAGGTTTTGTCATTTGAAGATCGAGCTGACTAGAGATGGGTTTACATTCATAGAGGAAGAATTGGTTGACAAGCTGATGGATTCATTACCTGATGAAAAAGATTGGTTGTACTTTGCTCTGTTGCTGAAAATCACTGTGGAGAAGAAGGATCTGACAGTTGATTTTCTGATCGAGAGGCTTGAAAGTCACGAGTTGGAAATCAGGAAGACAAACAAAGTCAACAGTACTCAGTATCAGCAGAATGTTGATTTGTATTATCGAGGAAGTATGATTCCAAAAACAGTATCACCAAAGACTGCGTTCACAACAGAAAATCCAAGTGTGCCAAATCAAGAGAATCAAAACAGCAGTCCAATTCTAAGCAGCGGTTATCATGGAGGACCATCCTCAACTGCTCCAAGACAACAACAACAATCTGTTCCAAAGAACATGTTCCAGTGCAATATTGCTATAGACCTCAAAAATGCACAAAACTTCAGCGAAGAATCCGCCAAGCAGCAAATGGTGTTTTTGGCATCCGTCTTGGAATCACATGTGAGTCTTGTTGCAGGAAAAATCGGAAACACAAACCTCACTAAGGAGGACTATGATCAAATTGACCCAGAGGAAATGGAGTTGATTGACATTAGATGGTGCATGGCAAGTGCAGTTAGAAGGGCTCAAAGGTTTATGGAGATAACAGGTAGACACTCCATTGGTGGACCGTCAACTAAATTAGGGTTCGACAAATCAAAAGTTTCATGTTTTAAGTGCAAACAAAAAGGGCACTTTAAACGAGAATGTCGAAATGCTCCTGCTGATGAAACGGCCAATCCATTCTGAGAAGACTATTATAAAAGAGCCATCTATCATCAAAACAAAGCAGAATCTCCAAGAATGAAGCAGTTGGAAGATGCTCCCAAAGAAAAGTCAAGAGCATTAGCTGTTATGTATGATGATGAAGGATATGATTGGAGTGATGTGTTACCAGAAGAAGATGCTGTGGGTTTTGCATTCATGGCAAAGATTGTTCCTTTCAAGGATACCAGAACTGAAGAGGAAAAATATGTCAATAGGAAGATGCTAGCCCAAAACATGAAAGATAAAATATATCGAACATGGAAAGAGGCAAACAGCGCAAAAAGATGGGATGCAGCTCGGGAATGCTATTTGGATCCTAAAGGGAATATAGTTGTTGAACCATCATCAATCAGTGTTGAAACTCTCATAGAGCAGATAGCAGATGAAGAAGAGGAAAGGCAAAGAATGTGGTGGTCAAAAGAAGCTGAAGAAAAAGAAAAAGAGAAGGAGTTGTAGTCAAAGAAAGTCGATGATGGGATTATTGACACGATCGAAGAGTTCACTGGATAAAACTTGAACAAAATGGCTGACAAAGTGCTTGCAGTGAAAGAGTTAGAGGTAGTTTCTGAGTCTGGAACTGAGTCTAAAAGCAAGGTCAGTTCTAATGATTCAACCAACGAGTCAGGTAAGAAAGCCAAAATTGAAAACGACTACAAAAATTGCCTGAAAGACTGCAAGGTTTGTAGTACACTTGCTTACCTCAGCGGTAAAAAGACTGAAGAACTGACAGAAAGAGTTAGAGAAGTTGAAAATCAAATCTTAAGTCGTGACAAATTGATAAAAGCTTCAAATGATGGAATTAAAGAATTAACTGAGAAAATTGAAAATGATAAAATTGACGTAGAACGAATCAGGAAAGAAAACAAAAAATTAATCCATGAAAACCGTCAAATTTTTGAAAATCATGAGAAGTTGAAAAGAATGATTAAAGATTCTGATGAGAGAAACACTAAAACAAGCAAAGAAAATATGCAACTGTCAGGAGTCCTTCAGTCGAAAGAAAAGAAAATCAACCAACAGTTGGATGAGATTGCTAGTCTGAAGCTTCAGTTTCAGGAAGCTAAGATAGAAAATGAACGCATCAATCTGAAACTCAATAGTTACAACTCCGCAAGTTTTGTTCTTCAATACATAGTTCCCAAACCAATTGGGAAGAACAAAGCTGGCGAAGATATATATGCTGATGGAACAGGGGTTGGGTACCATCAAGTTCCACCGCCTGTGTTGAATAATTTTTCAAAGAAAAAATCTGGGTTGGTTAACTATGATGAAACAAATGAAATCAAATTACCAGAAACAATTGACATCACATTCACTTCATCATCTGATGAAGACAGCGTTCAGTCTGAAGTTGTTAAAAATGTAGTTGAAAATGTTTTGAAATCTGACAGTGATTCAACTGAGGATGAAGAATGTTTCTTAAATAATTACATTCCGAAATAAACTTCCAAAAACAACTTAAGTGAAAAACCTACTTTTGTGATGTACAAGATGTCGGGTTCGGATAAGTTGTATTCGGATCTTGAGTTTCCGTTAGAAAATGTGAATGTTGACAAATTGAAAAATGTTTTTAAACTGGTTGAGATTGATGTTTGTGAAATTGAAGGTTTGAAACGTTCTAACAATAACCAAAACAAATGGTCAGGTGGTTATCAGGGTAGTAAGAATAATCAAAGAAGGAACTTTCAAAACAAGAAATTTGTTGAGAAAAAGGTGTTTGTGAAAAGCTCGAGTTCACACTCCGAGCAGGAATCAGAGATTTTTTCAAAAACCAATGAAGAATTCTTTGAGAAGAAAGCCTCGCAACCTCAGATCGAATGTACAAGTCGGGTAGTTGACACCCGAACATGCTTTAAATGCAATCAAGTTGGACACATTGCATGAAAGTGTACCAACTCGAAGCCTAAGTCTGTGGTTGTCAAGAATCCGAAAAGAAAAGATGATGTAAAGGGAAAAGCTCCAATGTTTGTTGAGAAAAAGTTTTTAAAGAAGGAAAATGTGGAAGTTAAAACTAAATCTACAAAAGAGTCAGTTAAGAAAACCAAACCCGTAAAAAAGTTGCAAGAGATTGTCCAATGAGATCAATGGAAAGATCGAGCGCTGAATCTCAGAAAAAGGTGACAAAATCATTCAAGGTCGAAGAAAAGCCCAAAGAACAGAAGGTGAAAGAACAGAAAGTGAAGCTTTCACAAGGACAAAAAGACCGACTGAGAAAGAAAAGAAAGAAAGCTCGAGAGTACCTTGAAAGGATTTTGTCCTCGGATACAACAAGAAAATTAGATAAAAGTTCTGATAAATCGTCTTGCTCTTCAAAGAATGACAAATCAAGCAAAAAGAATTCATTAGATGCAAATCTGAGGACAGAATGGAGTGTGAAGAAAGGAAATGTTCCTGGCGATGAATTTGTTTCTTCGGAAACAAAGGAGCCACATTCTGGTGATGATTCTGATTCGTCAAAATCAGAGGAGCCACATGTTGAACTCAAAAGTGAAAATTCAGTTCCGCCAATGGATGATATCAACTTTCCACCATTGCAGACTGAAAATTTTAAACAAAAAGTTGGTAAAGTGAAAAGTTCGAATCAATTCTATTCTGAAAAGAAAGAATTTGATGTTGAAAAGGCTTTTAATAGAAAAGTAAAAAATATTTTTGGAAAATGGTTGAGGGTAAGGTAAAAGGAGTTAAAGAATTTTATGAATCAAAAAGGTATGTTCAAAACACCCAAGGACCGTCAGGCTTGGTTGAATCTCTTTAACTGAAAATCCTGACTTGCCGGAACTCCCAGGTTGGTAATTGGGGAGTAGGAATCGGCATCTTTCTTGAGAAATTCACAGGTTGGTAACTGTGATATTTCGACTTACAAGTGGTTAATCAAGGACATTAAGTTGTACTTGATTTAACTATCTTACCAGTGGTATGATTGTTGGAAATTGTTTTTGTGAAAAACCTACAAGTGATTGAAGAACAATGTGATGATACCCCATGTTTGTGAAACGACAAACAAAACTAATTTTTCGGAAAAATCATTTTGATTAAAACAAACTTAAGTGTTTTGAAATCTTAATGGGAAAATAGTTTGTTGTCAGGGGGAGTTCTGATTGTTTATGCCAAGTGGATGGCGAATTGAGGCGATTCTCATCATGTTGTCATGTTTCTTGTACAGTTTGTTTTCAAATTTTCTCAGAAAATCAAAATTGAAACATATTTTGATTTTAGGGGGAGAAAAATTTTAAAAAATTAGAAAATTTGAAAATGCCAAAAACATTAAAAAATTCAAAATGAGTTTTGTTGTGAAAAAGAGGAAATGATAGTAAATCAGTTGGACTATCACAGCACGCTAAAGAAATGAAATGTCAAATGTGATAAACGGTCTCACTAAAGATGTGACGATAGGCTCAGCTAGACTAGTAGATTTGCGATAACGATACAAACCTAAATGAAAAGCCTAGTTCTAGTGGGAAACACGGTTGAAAGCATAGTACTTAGTTTTGTCCTTCTTGACTGTGTGTCTGCTCAGTAATCGCTGATTGTCGAAAGACATAAAACTGGTTAAGTTTGTGAACTTTCACAACTTTGCTAAAAAGTCGCTGTGATTGTGCATTTCATTTTGCCAAGATTTAAACTTGTTTTATTTCTTTATTTTGTTTAAGCATTGGACATCCTCTGCGTATACGTGAGTATCGACCTGGATGTTATTGCCTAAACGTTCTGCTTTATTTTCTTTGGTGTTTCGTTTAAGCTTTGGACCTCCTCTGCGTATACGGAAGTATCGACCTGGTGGTTAAAGCCTAAACAACTTCAACTTGTTTTATTTTTCTTATTTTGTTTAAACATTGGACTTTCTTTGCGTATACGGAAGTATCGACCTGATTGTTAATGTTTAAACATTCTGCTTTGTTTTCGCACAAATCACAGTTGATGAAAGTTTAAAGGCATTACTTGAGTCAGTGTATTGCATGATGAGGGGATATGCTGAGATCGTGGGGTCCATAAGAATTTAGTGCAAAATTAATATACCCTAACGTATCGGTAAGCATTTTCGAAAGTTTTTAGATTGAGCTTAAGAGGACAACTATATCGTCAATCAATGTGAATCGTTTAGAACTTAATATGTTTAAAGCTTAACGGTGCTAGTGATTGGTCACATAAACTGATATGATCCTCTTACACAAACTCACAAAAAAAAATATTGTCTGTAAATATTTCTTTACTGCATTTCAATATTGTTCTTTCTAGAAGTTTAGTTTTTATTTGAAAAGCCAAAAAGATTTTCGACAACTGATGTTGAAAAGCTGATTTTCAAAATTCCAAGTGCTAAACATGATGAATGATATTGGATTGGGAAAGTTTATTTGAGTTGAGAAAAGTTTTTGAAATGAATAAATGGATCATTAATTTGAAACCAATTTAATCATTTTAAATTCAAGTGGTAAGCATAAAGTTTATCTTATTGTTGGTTAGAGTATATGCAGGTATGCAGCTAGTGAATTCCATACTGCTATCCCAGCTTGTTGAAAGGGGGAGTCTGTAGACGTAAAAGCTAGGTTCCTGATCTTGTTGCTACGGAGAGCCAGGAGATGGTCCTGAATCTGTGAAAGTTGCTAATACTGAGAAGATAGAGAGTGCTATGATAGATTGCGATCCCAGAACAACTTAAGGGGGAGTCTGTTAGAAAGAGAGAGTTTGAAGGATATTTCAGCGTCAAATATTTTGGAAAACGTGAAGACTGATTGAGACTGAAGTTTTGACGTACTAAAGTCTCGTACTGAAGACTCCGTCAACATCCAAGGGGGAGACTGTTGGTGCATATGTCTGTTGACTTCGTCTTATATCGAGTCTCGTTTTCGTTGCGGATCTGATCATGAATGATGTCATCATTCTCAATGATGACATCATCCATATGACATCACAAGATGACATCATATTATTACAAAGTTACACGAAAACAAAAGTCAGAATCATGAAATCGAATTTTATATTTGTTTTATTGAGATTTCGCTCCAAATGTATAAGTTAGTGATTTCGCTTATGTGAACATGTGTCATATGAGCGAAATCCCATCAAGATGATTTCTCTCATATGGACATGCCATATAAGCGAAACCCTCACCCTTATAAATAGGTAGTTGATACTTCTCATTTGTAACGGTCCCATTGTTCTTGTACTGAATTGCTGCTGGATTACGTCATGTTTATCAGATTTTAAGTGTTCTTTGTAGAGATCGAGTCGAAACTTTGTTCGGTTGTAGTTGATACGTAATAAAACGTTGTTTAATTACGTTTTCACGCATGATTACGGTTCGATTTAACGATTTCCACACGTTAAATCGAGTTCATCGCAGATCTAGTGATCGTTTACGATCCGATCCTGTACTCACAGAAAACCCTACTATATGATGTTCGAGGGTTTAATGGAGGATATGTGGGATTTGCAGGCAATCAAAGTGGTCGTATAATTGGTGAGGAAACTTTATCGAATGGAATTGTCACGTTTGAAATAGTGAATTATATCGAAGAGCTGCAAAACAATCTTCTAAGCATCTCCCAGATTTGTGATCGTATGTATTCGACGCACTTCACAGACAAAGAATGTTTGATTTTGAAGCCAGGATTTGTTGTCCCCGAAGAATGGGTTATCATGAGAGCACCAAGAGTCAACGATCTGTACATATTGGATATGAGTGTAGCAACTACTACCACAGGTCAGGCTCACTGCTTTATGTCAAGAGCCATTGAGAAGGAGTCACAATTATGGCATAGAAAAATGGGCCATATTCATCTGCGAAAAATGAACTACCTGGTACACAATAAATTAGTAGATGGAGTTCATTTGAATGGCTTTCATCTTGAGGGGGAGTGCATTAGTTGCATCAAAGGTAAACAGCGAAAGAAATCTCACCCTGGAAAGAAGGTGAATTCAGTCTCGAGACCGTTAGAGAGACTTCACATGGATCTTTTTGGTCCAGTGAATGTTAAAAGCATAACTGGTGATCTCTATTGTCTAGTAGTAACAGACGACTATTCGAGATTTTCGTGGGTAACCTTTCTGAAGAACAAAGATGAGACGTTTGAAAGTTTGGTGACGTTGTTCAGAAAAATTGAAAACTTGTGCCAAACCCGTATCAGAAGAATCAGGAGTTACAACAGTACAGAGTTTAAGAACAACAAAATGGAAGAATATTGTGATGAGAGAGGTATATTGCAAGAATTTAGTGCTCCTTACACTCCACAACAAAATGGAGTAGCTAAAAGAAAGAACAGGACGCTAATTGAAATGGCCAGGACAATGCTTGCTGATTCAAAGCTGCCAATCAACTTTTGGGCAGAAGCAGTGTCAGCCGCTTGCTATACACTCAACCGGGTTCTTACAGTGAAGAAATTCAACAAGACGTGTTTCGAGCTGATTAACAACCGCAAACTGAACCTGAAGTATCTTGAACCGTTTGGGTCTACCTGTACAGTTCTAGAACCTCATGGTAAATTTGGTCCAAAGAGCATTGAAGGAATTTTCGTAGGATATGCAAGTCCAATGAACCGGGTCTTTGTTCCAAGCTATAAGAAGATCATCGAAGCACATAATGTTGAGTGTCAAGGTTATAATATGCAACCTCATTATCTTGGAGACTCATGGCGTTATGATTATTATACTTTGTGGAAGTCATTTGACGAAGAGGAAGAAATAGATTTTTTCGATGAGTTGGATATTCTAAAAGGGTATGAAGAAGCTCAAGAAAAATTTCCGGCAGAAAGTTTTAGACGACATAAGGAAAATTCAAATGACGATGAAGCTGGTCCTAGTAATGCTGGAGAACATGATGATATTCAGCAAACTCAAGACAATCAGACGACAGTCAACGATAATCTAGAATCTGATGATAGACCAATATTCGATCATGGTGATTCAGATTCTGAGGGGGAGTAGATCCAGATTTCAAGTCAAACAATTCCAGTCAGTGAACAAGGTGCAAATCAGAATATCACAAATTTGGAAAGTGAGGTAGACGTTCCAAACGAGGTGATGCCGAGAACTCTTTCATATCATCCAGAAGAGTTAATCATTGGAGAGTTGCAATCAGGAGTCCGCACCATATGACAATTTGACCAAGGGCTTACTTGTTTTTACTCTACAGTTGCACCTTTACAAACACAGTTTTCACTTAGTTGTTTTATTTCGCAGATTGAACCGCGAATGTACAAGGAAGCATTAGCTGAAGATTCTTGGGTCAACGTGATGCAAGAGGAGCTATGTCATTTTGAGAAGTTGGGAGTCTGGAAACTGGTGGATTTGCCTGATGGTCATAGGAAAATCAACACCAAGTGGGTGTTCAATTGTAAGAGGGATGATCGAGGGGTTATTATTTGCAATAAAGCTCCACTCGTTGTCCAAGGATTCAGTCAGCAGGAGGGGATAGATTTCACTGAAGTGTATGCTCCAGTTGCTAGACTTGAAGCGATCAGAATCTTCCTAGCATTTGCATCTTAGAAAGGATTTAAAGTTTTTCAGCTAGATGTGAAGTCGGCATTTATCTATGGCAAGGTGAAAGAGGAGGTTTATGTCGGACAGCCACCGGGCTTCACCGACCCAATCCACAAAGTTAAAGTTTATCTCTTGGATAAGGCGTTATACGGCTTACAACAGGACCCGAGAGTCTGGTATGAGACCCTGTCTCAACATCTGTTAGCCAACAACTTCATCCGAGGAAAGGTAGATGCCACTATGTTCACAAAAGAAGTCGACGACCATCTTCTGATAGTTCAAATTTACGTGGATGACATAATTTTTGGGTCTACAAATGGACAACTCTGCAAAGATTTTGAAAACGTTATGAAGCAGAAGTTTGAAATGTCATCAATGGGTGAGATGAAGTTCTTCTTGGGGCTTCAGGTTGATCAACTACCCGAGGGAATGTTCATACATCAAACAAAGTACGTTCATGATGTTCTGGAGAAATTCGGGATGTCAGAAATGTCACCTATGTCCACCCCATTAGCGACGAACCATGGGATAAACCCTGATCTCACCGGAGATAAGGTAGATGAAACGCTGTATCGTTCCATGATCGGTTCGTTAATGTATTTGACGGTATCAAGACCGGATATTATGTATCCAACCTGCCTCGCAGCACAGTTTCAGTCAAGCCCCAGAGCCTCATATATGGTTATTGTGAAAAGGATTCTACGCTATCTGAAAGGAACTCCATCAATAGGGTTGTCGTATCCAAAAGAAGGCGATTTCACGCTTGAGGGATTTTCTGATTCCGATTTCGGATGCTGCAAAGTCAACGCTAAGTCAACAACAGCGGGGTGCCAGTTTTTCGGACCACGATTGGTCACCTGGCAATGCAAGAAGCAGACCTTTGTCGCTTTATCCACATGTGAAGCTGAATATGTATCTGCTAGCAGCTGCTGCTCTCAGATCTTGTGGATCAAGCAACAGATGCGAGACTACGGTTTGCAATTTCTTAACTCCCCTATCTTTGTTGATAACAAGGCAGCTATAAACATAACAAAAAATCCTGTTCATCACGCTAAAACGAAACACATTGAAATTCGTCATCACTTCATCCGAGATTGTTTCGAGAAGAAGTTGATACGAATAGAAAAAATCCACACCGATGAACAAAAAGCTGACTTACATACCATAGCATTTGACAAAACTCATTTTCAATATCTTTTGAAACTCAATGGTATGAAGTTACTATCGGTAGCGGAAGGAATCATTGGCGTTGATGAAGGTACCATTGTAGATGATGTTGAAAAGCAATCTGCAATGGTTTGTCGAATTTTTCGATGTTTTGGTATTTAGGGGGGATAGGTTATATTTTCTGAAAATACAAAAACAATAAAAATTATCAAAAATCCAAAAACAATAGAAAACCGAAAAAGAGCTAGTGTAAAAAGGGAAAATGATAGTACATCAGCTAGACGGTTGCAGTACGCTAAAGAAATGTAATGTTTAAACTGAGTTAAACAGTCTTGCTGATGATATGCCAGTAGGTTTTTACACATTTAGTAAGTTTGTTCGGGATATAAACCTAAATTACAACTTGCTTTTACGTGGGGAACATCTCTCGGATATATGGGTAACCCCCGAAATCTTGTTTGAAGGACCCCTTTTTCTCAAATACTAGGTCTTTATACTTAGTTATATCTGGGGTATTATCCCGGGACTTCTGATTTTGCGGAAGCAATGGCCTAGTCCCCGTATAATACTTTTTGCTTGCTTGAAAAATAGCACTCCCCTCAGCATAAAAAAACGATGAAACATTGCAAAATGCTAATCATGTGCTATTGAAGAAAAGATTCTCTAAAGGGAACACACCTAAAGTCGAAGCCATCATCTCTCTGATTTTGCGAAAGCAATAGCCTGAGCTCTCATGGTCCTCGCATTTAACCCTTTACAGATATCATCTAGGTATACTCACTTGTAAGACTGAATATTGGGATCTGGATACAGGAGTATATTCTGAAGTGGTACACGCGTATAAGCTAAGTATCTAAAACACTAAATTTGTATCCTGAACAGATTGAAATTTGTGTGAGAATTTAAGGGGATCAGTATATCGGCAATCTAAGCGAATTGTTTAATTCTGAGTTTGAAATCAAAGCTTAACGGTACTCGTAGCTTGTCGGCAGCTGATATGATTCCCTAACACGCTCACCAAAAATATGTTTGTAAATAGTTTATATTTACTGCATTTCATTTCTATTTAACATTCAAAAATCAAAAAGATTTCTTAGCTTTCTAGTCTAGAAACTTTCTTAAAATCCAAAAAGATTTTACATTTCTGCTTTATTTTTCTGACAAACCAAAATGGAAAGCTGATCTTCAGACTCGGAGTTTGAGAAAGATGCTGGAAGTTTCTGAGCTGGACATATAAGTTGGGAGCTAATCATGTTAATCTTGTGAAAATGAAAAGTCAAATA
>JARYGA010058821.1:0-53483 GCA_030545235.1 Helianthus tuberosus | reverse complement strand
TCAAATATGTAGGAATCCGTTCGTGTAAAATAAAATAAAAATTTCTTTATTAACTTGAATTACAGAAACAATTACAGAATGAAAATAAAATACAGATTACAACTGAAAAATGGAAAAACAAGAACAAAAACTCGAACAGAAAAAACTGTTCTTGGCTGAGGATCGTGTTAGACACGGGTCCCTTAAAACAAATTTCGTGTCTCCCAGGAGAACACGTTTGTTTCCAGGATACAACAGCCGCAAGCAGTTGTACTGCCGGTCTTGACTCCAACCCGAAGGTGTACCTTGAACGCTTGAAAAAGAGAAGAAATCTGTTAGAGAAGATTGTAAGAGATGGTCAATTCGGTGTCTCAAACTGGTGAAAGGAGTCTCCTATTTATACACCAGGTCTAGAAGAAACTGAAAAAACGAATTAATGGGAGAATTAAACTGCATTAAACGTCTTTAATGCACTTTAATTCGTCATTAAAATCGCAGTCAAAAGCATTGACTTCGTCAGTTTCGAATGCTGAATGTAACTGCACTGACATAACTGCAGCTGGAAGCTTCTGCGCGCGCGCGCGCAAGTCATCCTGGTGCGCGCGCGCCCAGGTCTGCATGCCACATCACCAACCACTTGGTCCTTGCAACCCTTGTGTTCCACCACGCGCACGCGGTCAAAAATACAAAGGCGGCTCTCAAGCGGCTCGCGGCGATGCGAGCGTGCGAAGTGCAAAGTGCGCCATCAAAGCGCCACATTGCGCCTCATCGCCCACGCCACGCGCGCGTGTGCGAGTGCGAGTTAGGGTGCTCCGCACCCTTCGCGAGTACACTAGTGAGTGCTTCCATGAAACAATAAGGATGGAGAGTTCCCACTTAAATACCCCTTTAAGTTTCAACTCTCATCCGATGTGGGACAAGGTGCCACTTTACCACTTATTTCAGCATTCAAGTTTCAAACACCAAACTTTGAGCATCGATATCTCATTCATCTTAGCTCCATTTTGGACATGGTTTAGTTCGTTGCGAAGCCCTTCCGACATAGAACACAAACCCACAAATAAATATATAAAACCCGCTCATTTTATTATATTTATTTCTAGTCCAAAATAGGAAAAAATCATTTTCCTATATTTGTGAAAAATGCTATTTTCACAAAATTTTCAACAATCCCCCACATGAATAGAAATCGATCTATCAAGTTTCAACGATACACGTTCAACAGTTGAGTATTGCAAGATAGGTAGGTGTAACCTTTGAACCTCCTTTTGTGAAGCATACTTAGCCTCCTAGGGTCTTGTAGACGCGGTGTCCTTGAACAATCCCCCATTTATGTAGGCGACAATATACATTCACACAATACTCTCCCTAGTCGAGTTAAGACCTCATGGTTGTGTCCGTTCATGGTCATGGAACACGTTCCTGGTTCTGCGAGAGCTCTAGGATTTGCGCCTCCCCACAAATCCATTCGAAGCGACCCCACTTCTCTCTAACATAGGTGATTCCTCTGAATCATTAAAAGCATCATGGTTAATATGGATTTCCTCAAAATCCTTAACCTCAACATGCTTAAGCTTTCCTTCATGTCACTGATTGGAATGGACTAGGAAGTATACAACTCCCTTTATTGAATTTTGGGGCACCCCCCACAGTGACTCCCTTTGGGTTTATGATTAAGTTTGCCTATTGAACCTAGATCTTGGGATCTCCAGTCAACTAGGTTAGGTTTCCCTCATATTCCCTTCATCCATGGGCTTTAGTCCCATTCCTCTTGACAACCTATACACCTTATCTGTGCTTAAGCCTTTTGTTAACG
The DNA here is from genome assembly GCA_030545235.1 of Helianthus tuberosus. Classification (NCBI taxonomy): domain Eukaryota; kingdom Viridiplantae; phylum Streptophyta; class Magnoliopsida; order Asterales; family Asteraceae; genus Helianthus; species Helianthus tuberosus. The sequence continues at coordinate 51,688 of JARYGA010058821.1, read as the reverse complement.
GGTCCGCAATGTTCTCATTTGACCTCACATAGTCAACTGAGATAACACCCGTTGAGATAAGTTGTCGTACTGTGTTGTGTCTACGTCGAATGTGCCTTGATCTGCCATTGTACATCATGTTTTGTGCTCTAGCAAGAGCAGACTGATTGTCACAATGTATGCAGATCGCCGTCAACGGCTTTGGCCATCTTGGAATATCTTCCACAAATTGACGTAGCCACTCCGCCTCTTCCCCGCTTTTATCTAAAGCGACGAATTCGGATTCCATCGTGGATCTAGCTATAACCGTTTGCTTGGAAGGCTTCCAAGCTATAGCTGCGCCAGCAAGTGTAAACACGTAACCACTTGTGGATCTGTGATCCTTTATATCCGATATCCAGTTCGCGTCAGTGTATCCTTCGATCACTGCCGGATCACGGGTATAATGCAATCCATAGTCTCTCGTGTATCTTATGTATCTAAGCACCCTCGTGATAGCTTTCCAATGATCCTCGCTCGGATTACTGGTGTATCTACTTAGCCTGCTCACTGCATATGCTAAGTCGGGTCTAGTACATGTCATAAGATACATGAGACTACCAATGATCCTTGAGTATTCTAACTGAGAAACACTCTCGCCTCTATTCTTCCTTAGGCGTTGGGTATTATCAATTGGAGATCGAGCTATACTCGTATCGTCCGAATTGAATTTCCCAAGGATCTTGTCCACGTAGTGAGATTGACTCAACACAAGACCATTTTGGGTTCTAGTGATTTTTACTCCAAGAATCACATCCGCGAGACCCATGTCTTTCATGTCAAACCTCGCTTTCAACATGTCTTTTGTTGAGTTGATCATCTTATCATCACTCCCAATGATAAGCATATCATCTACATAAAGACATAGAATCACATAACCTCTTGGTGTGTCTTTAAAATAAACACACTTGTCGCACTCATTTATTTTGAAACCATTGTCAATCATGACATGATCAAACTTTTGGTGCCATTGTTTTGGAGCTTGCTTCAAGCCATACAAAGACTTGACCAATTTACATACTTTACCCTTGTTTCCAGGGGCGGAAAAACCCTCAGGTTGTTCCATGTAAATTTCTTCTTCTAAATCGCCATTTAGAAATGCGGTCTTTACATCCATTTGGTGAACTTCCAAATTTCTTAGAGCCGCAATTGCAAGAACCAATCGAATAGAGGTTATTCGCGTTACAGGCGAGTAAGTATCAAAGTAGTCTAGACCCTCCTTTTGTCTAAATCCTTTGATTACTAACCTTGCCTTGTATTTATCAATACTTCCGTCGGCTTTCATCTTCCTTTTGAATATCCAACGATATCCAAGTGGTTTGCAACCAGGTGGAAGATCTACTAACTCCCAAGTATGATTTTGCAATATAGAATCAATTTCATTCTTAATTGCTTCTTGCCATTGAAGTCCTTCCGCGGAGGTAACCGCTTCGCGGTAGGTATTGGGCTCACCCTCAACCATATAGCTCATGAAGTCTGGACCAAAATATTTTTCAACCCTTTGTCGTTTACTTCGTCTAAGCTCACCCTCCTCGACCTCGGGGCGTTCATGTCTTTCATCTATCCTCGTAGATGAACTTGGTCCTGCTTCATCTAACCATGTAGATGAACTTGGACCTGCTTCATCAACCGCTCTTGATGAAGGCACATGTGTTTGTCCTAACATAGGAAACACATTCTCAAAATATGAGACGATATTAGGATTTGCCTCCATGATAGTGTGTTTGTGTACATCGGAATTCTTGGATTCATATACAAGAAAGCGATGCGCACTACTTTGATGTGCATATCCAATGAAAATGCAATCAACAGTTTTGGGTCCTATCCTAAGAGCCTTAGGAGGTGGTACAATCACCTTAGCTAGGCACCCCCACACTTTCAAGTATTTGTACGATGGCTTCCTTTTTCTCCATAACTCATATGGAGTTTCGTCCCTATTTTTCAAAGGTATCTTGTTCAAAAGATAGTTTGCTGAGAGAATGGTGTCCCCCCACATTTCTCGGTTCACTCCCGAGCTTATCAACATGGCGTTCATCATTTCTTTCAATGTGCGGTTCTTTCGTTCCGCAACGTCATTTGATTGTGGAGAATAAGGAGGTGTACACTCATGTACAATGCCACTTTTTGCGCATAAATCCGCAAAAGGTGCAACATATTCACCTCCTCGGTCGCTTCTCAAAGCTTTTATCTTCTTCTTAAGTTGATTCTCAACTTCATTTTTGTACAAGATAAACTTCTCTATTGCTTCGTCTTTGCTTTTAAGTAAATACACATAGCAATATTTAGTACAATCATCAATAAACGTGATGAAGTACTTGTTTCCTCCACGCGTGGGAACCGCTTTTAAATCACACACATCGGTATGAATTAAATCAAGGGGTTCGGTTATTCGTTCAACCGATTTAAACGATGATCTCGTAAGTTTGGATTCAACACATGTCTCGCATTTGTGATTTGACTCGATATGGAATGTTGGTATCAAGTTTAATTTAATTAAACGTCGTAATGAATTAAAATTTACATGCCCTAGTCTACCATGCCAAACATTAGAAGACTCAACCATGTAAGTAGAAGTAGAAATTTCATTCAAACTTTTGTTTTGGTTTACAACCATTACATTCATTTTAAACATTCCATTTAGGGCATAGCCCTTTCCAACAAACATTCCACGTCTAGACAAGACAAAATTGTCCGATTCAAATACTAGACGAAATCCAAACTTGTTGAGCATCCATCCCGACACGAGATTCTTCCGTATCTCTGGAACATAAATCACGTTTGTCAAGGTAAGCTCCTTGCCCGAAGTTATCTTCAAGACGACCGTGCCTTCCCCCTTGATGCTTGCGGTAGCTTTATTCCCCATATAAAGCTTTTCTTCACACGACGCTTCCTTGAATGTAGAGAAAAGAGCCTTGTCTCCACAAACATGGCGGGTTGCACCCGTGTCAACGAACCATCCTTTTGGGTTTTCACCCATCGCGTTGACTTCTTCAATCATAGCCGCTTCCTCGGTTATCATTGCAATGAGAGGCATACCATCCTCATCAACCATGTGCGCACGCTCACGCTTAGGTTTCTTGCATTGGTTAGCACGGTGCCCCGTCTCGTTACAATTGTAACAAGTACCTTGGAAAAGCGCTGGCTTCTTTTTCACAGCCCCCTTTTAGGTCCAAGGTTGCTAACCTTTGCTTTCCCTTTGTTGTCCTTTTTACCCTTGCCTTTCTTGCCCTTTGAGGACTCCCCAACTTCCACCATATTTGCTTTAGCCGAAGCTTGCAAAATGGTGCCTTTTTGGGCCACCCTGTTTTCTTCTTCTATACGAAGACGAAGAACAAGGTCCTCGACCGACATTTCCTTTCGCTTGTGTTTAAGATAATTCTTAAAATCCAACCAAGCAGGAGGTAATTTTTCAATCATGGCTGCCACTTGAAACGTTTCGCTGAGTACCATTCCCTCAGCATGGATGTCATTTAGTATAATTTGCAACTCTTGGACTTGGTTCATAACAGACTTGTTATCAACCATTTTAAAGTCCAAGAAACGGGCGACAACAAATTTCTTTGTTCCCGCATCCTCCGTTTTGTACTTTTTCTCCAAAGACTCCCATAATTCTTTGGAAGTTTTGATATTATAGTACACATTATACAAAGCATCCGAGAGACCGTTGAGTACGTAGCCTCGACATATAAAGTCCGAGTGCTTCCACGCCTCTACCGCGCTCAGAGCCTGAGCATTGGTTTCCCCTTCCGCAGGTTGGGGAACGGTCTCCGTCAAGAACCTCGCAAGGTTCATGGTGGTCAAGTAGAAGAACATCTTCTGTTGCCACCTCTTGAAGTGGAGACCCGAGAACTTCTCGGGTCGTTCAGCATGATTTGCCACTGTGGACGCTCCCACAGTGTTGGCAGGGGTTCCAACGACAACATTAGTGTTGCTCGTGTTCAGATTTTCAGTCGACATTCTGAAAAAGTTTCAAGAAAACAAGTTAAATTTTGTTTTCAAAATAATAAAGACGCTACTTTATTATTATTAGGAGCTCAAAAAATTCAGCCGTGTAGCTTCTAAGTCCAACTTTGAAGACTACAACAGTAGGATTTTTAGAACTTCAGCGACAGAAGGAGTAGAAACAGAGTTCTGTTTTGACAAAGTCGCTACTTTGAATCAAAACAGAGAAAAACCTTTTAAAACACAACCTGCTGTGAGAAAAAAAAAATTTGAAATCACAACAGAGAAGTTTGTGATTCTACACGAACGGTGTTTTAAAATTTGTTTTAAGATTGTAGGAATCCGTTCGTGTAAAATAAAATAAAAATTCCTTTATTAACTTGAATTACAGAAACAATTACAGAATGAAAATAAAATACAGATTACAACTGAAAATGGAAAAACAAGAACAAAAACTCGAACAGAAAAACTGTTCTTGGCTGAGGATTGTGTTAGACACGGGTCCCTTAAAACAAATTTCGTGTCTCCCAGGAGAACACGTTTGTTTCCAGGATACAACAGCCGCAAGCAGTTGTACTGCCGGTCTTGACTCCAATCCGAAGGTGTACCTTGAACGCTTGAAAAAGAGAAGAAATCTGTTAGAGAAGATTGTAAGAGATGGTCAATTCGGTGTCTCAAACTGGTGAAAGGAGTCTCCTATTTATACACCAGGTCTAGAAGAAACTGAAAAAACGAATTAATGGGAGAATTAAACTGCATTAAACGTCTTTAATGCACTTTAATTCGTCATTAAAATCGCAGTCAAAAGCATTGACTTCGTCAGTTTCGAATGCTGAATGTAACTGCACTGACATAACTGCAGCTGGAAGCTTCTGCGCGCGCGCGCAAGTCATCCTGGTGCGCGCGCGCCCAGGTCTGCATGCCATGCGCGGTGCGTCCTCTTGGCTCACTGCCATGCGCGCATGCGCCACGTCACCATGCGCGGTGCGTCCTCTTGGCTCAAGTCCATGCGCGCGTGCGCCACGTCACCTTTGAGCCTATACGAGCGCGCCACACAGTCGCGCCGTAATGGCTCACTCTGGTGCGCCGCGCACGACACAGCAGGATCATGCACCATACGCACACCGCGCGCCTTGTGTACTCCGTGCGCATGATTGCCACGTCATGCGCCATCGCGCGCGGACCCACCAGGGTCATGCGCATGCATGCCACATCACCAACCACTTGGTCCTTGCAACCCTTGTGTTCCACCACGCGCACGCGGTCAAAAATACAAAGGCGGCTCTCAAGCGGCTCGCGGCGATGCGAGCGTGCCATCAAAGCGCCACATTGCGCCTCATCGCCCACGCCACGCGCGCGTGCGAGCGCGAGTTAGGGTGCTCCGCACCCTTCGCGAGTACACTAGTGAGTGCTTCCATAAAACAATAAGGATGGAGAGTTCCCACTTAAATACCCCTTTAAGTTTCAACTCTCATCCGATGTGGAACAAGGTGCCACTTTCCCACTTATTTCAGCATTCAAGTTTCAAACACCAAACTTTGAGCATCGATATCTCATTCATCTTAGCTCCGTTTTGGACATGGTTTAGTTCGTTGCGAAGCCCTTCCGACATAGAACACAAACCCACAAATAAATATATAAAACCCGCTCATTTTATTATATTTATTTCTAGTCCAAAATAGGAAAAAATCATTTTCCTATATTTGTGAAAAATGCTATTTTCACAAAATTTCCAACAAAATAATCAACACAGCAGCAAAATGGCTACAGAAGATGGTGTAACGGCGCTAAGGTTGGCCGTCGCCGACGCGGCTTGATTTGTCCCCTCTCCTCGACGCCTTGTTCAACTGTCTACGGCAGTTGATTGCCGACACAAAAAGCATGTGGCGTCGCCGACGTGGCCAGGGGCCGTCGCCGACGCGGCCTCTGGTCCGAAACGTGCTGATTTTGTTATTTTGCGATAGGTGCTTTGATGTGGATCGATCGGCTTTGCTAGTGTTCAAGAAAAAAGAGAGAATCCAGAGTAGAAATATAGAGAGAATTAGGACTAAACTTTTCTGCATATCCATTACTTGAAAAAGAAATCCCTTATAAAGGGTACATGACAACTACCACTACTTCACTAATTTAGGAAAATGTAAACATGGAGGAGAACCAGTCAGTACCCACGATCCCCTTTATTCTCACACCCTCTACTTGCCCTAAAAGCTAGGAAGACTAAGTAAAATAACAATTAAAAATGACAACTAATAATTAATATGCATCCATCTTTCACGTATGCATTTTAACCCGACGACCCGGAACTCGGTATCCAGACCCGGCACATATCATGCTTTAACGTACACTTCTGTTAAGCATTATAAAACTAATAAATTGAAATTTGCAGCTCTAGGTTAATCACAGACGCTTTTGGATGATGATCAAGTCACGATTGAAGAACCAAACACCACGAAGATCTTACTTCCGCATCTTTTGTTAATTACATGATTAAGTAAATACTTTTGTAACCGAAGGAATACTTATGTATCCTAAATTTGTCTTGAATGTTAATCTGAATTAGTAACTTCTTTACTAATCTTTAAATGTAAAACCTTCTTTAAATTACTAGAAGAGTAATTAATTATTATTTACAAGTTTTAAAATTATGGGTCTTACAGACCAGAGGTGGTTTGTGGTGTTAGTAGGTTTTGGTTGCAGCAAATTGGGTGAATTTGAGTTAAAACGCCATTATAATTGAGATTTAGGGAATACGATAGAGAGAAATTTACGAGAGATCTGGTGGTCCAGATCTAGTGTAATGCATAAAAAAAAAAAAAAAAAAAACTAGAACAAGATGTGAGGATGTGCCTTCTTTGCAATTTGGAAGAACATTTGGGTGATCTTAAAATAAGTGATGAATAAGGTGGCGGTGAAGATCATCATGATGATGATGTAGGTATGCAAGAATAAACAATTTTTAATAAACCATAGTTCGATTTAAATGTTTTGTTGCTTTATTTTAGTGTTTGCTTATTATTGTGAATTTTTATAAAAGTTTTGAGATGATGTTTGGAATTTATTTAATATATTATTGCTTGTGTTTTTATCGGGGGGGTTGGTACGTATCCAGGGAATTAACATCGCAGGGTAGAGAAATACATAAGAATGGCGAATAATATTTAATGTTGGGATCCAGTTCATGGTAAGTCAAAATCAACATTAAAATCGTATAAACATTATTATTTTTTTAACTTGGATTTATTTGTTTTTTTTAGATTAATTTATTTTTGGGCAAGTGTTGTAAAACAGGCAGACCAGGTCGAGTTGTATATACGGTTAAAATGAGTTCTGACCAACATGGATTTGGGTTTATTTTGTGAGTCTAATTTTATGATTGGCTAAGTTTTACGTCAATGTGTTTTGGGTTTTTGATTACCCTTGTGTAAAAGTACCAACATGGGTCTGGGTTTGGGTTCTAGATTTACACTTGTGTTTTGGGTTAACATCTCCATCTAAAACTAATTTATGTGGGTTTTACGTATGTTTTTATGTACAATTTCTGTATGTTACTGGCCGGTGATGTAATTTCGGTATATCGTTTTAAAAACATCCCAGTATTTGCTAAAAAAGTTATTATTTTGTTTGCAGCGGTGTATTTTTACACTAGAATGTTTTTTTATCGCACGGTGTCAAATGTAACAGGGTTTTTTTAATGTCCAATGTAAAGTCTCACGATTTTTTTTAACGTACGGGTGTTGAATGCGCACCCTTTTATTTTCTTAGATATAAATTCTAAAATTTTACAATGTGTGAGTGTTTGCTTTTAAGTAGGCTCGAACAGAGTCGAGCTCGAGTTTCATAAACACATGCCGAACAGAGCTCGAGCCTAGTCGATGTAATAGAATTAAGTAATCCGCAGTGTTCCAATAACATGATAAAAAATGTTTGACACTTGACACCGCACATAAAAAACATTTTACGTGTGAGTTTGACATTCGACACCATCCGAAAATTTTTGGTTTAAGATTTGACACCATACGTAAAAAACTTTTACGTGTGAGTTTACATTCGACATTTGAAAAAAAAAACGTTTAAATTCGACACTGTGTGCAATTTTTTTGACATTCGACATCGTACGTAAACATTTTATTGACATTTGAAACCGTACATAAAAAACATTTTACGTATGAGTTTATATTCGACATTTAAAAAATACGTTTACATTCGACAAAGTGCGCAATTTTTTTTTGACATTTGACATCGTACGTAAATTTTATTTGACTTTCGACACCGTACGTAAACATTTACGTGTGAGTTTACATTCGATATATAAGAAAACATTTAAATTCTACACCGTGCCTAAAAAATGTTTGACATTCCACACCGCACGTAAAAAACATTTACATGTGAGTTTACATTCGTAAATCGACACGTGCGACAATTAAAAAAATGATTTTTACACTTCTAATCGCCGGCCCGGGCTCCCTTTAACGTCACTCGTAAATCTTTTCAAAATGCCTCTTTTTGTTGTTTTTACGGTAACGTAAATTCGGTTTACACTTGATGGGTTTGTTTAAGTTATCGGGTTTGGTATATATTGTTTTTACATTTGTCCAAAATGTCTTTTTTGTTGTTTTTACGGTAACGTAAATTGGGTTTACACTTGTTGGAGTTTTATCAAGATTGGTGTAAATGATAGTTTGAAATGTTTTTTTAATTTGATTTGTTGGTTTGTCTAAGTTTTACGTTTGGCATAAACGATAATTTGTGCTATATGAAAGCTATGTTTTTTTCTTTGATTTTGCAGGGTGGTGGGCTTTATGGTCAAAGACGAGGATAACACACAACAAAGGAAGAACGGGTTGAGTTTTTTTTTTGGTGGAACAACTTTGGTGATATTTACATCAATGTAAATATGTGTCTTAAGGATTGATGACGACAAAGATCAAGGGACAACGAACTAGTTGATTTTTATATTTTTCCTATGTAATTTTGTATCATAAGCATGTTTTACGTTTGTTGGAATCAAATTTCGAACAAAGACAAAGTGTGAGAGAATATAAAGTTCTAATGTTTGATGTTATTTCTTGAAATCAAAATGTGATTTTAGTTTTTTTTCGTCCTTGTATACTGTTGCAAAATAAAGTCAAAATTTGAAATTAAAGAAAATGAGCAAGTAAGGGTGAAGGGAGTGGGGCGGTGAAGTGATCGGCAAACCGGTTTGCCGAGCGGCAACACCGGTGCCGTCCCTCTTTCCTGCGCGGCAATCTTGTGAAATCGGCTCACCCTCACCGATCGACAAACATGAAAAGTTGTTGACCGTTGCCACTTTAACGGCTATAATGCCGTTCAAAATAAAAAAAAAATAATTTTTCAAGTTTTACCCTATATATTCAAAACAAACCCATTTTAATCCTATTTATAGTACAAAATCACCCCCAAATCAAACCAAAAAATACAAAACACTAACCCAAGTATTGCCACGCAAAATGGCGGATGATTTCCCGTTGTGGTTTCCACCCGATAGTAGCGACGACTCGTCCGATGATAGCATTCTTTTTTTTTTTCCAAAATCTACTCGAAGAAGCCGAACTACAAGACACCGTGTAACACCTCGAAAATTCACTTCCTATAATGTATTGACACGTGTCATAAGTTTGAACGTGTGAAAGAATACTCTAGTGGGACTAAAGTTGACAAACATGAAAAGTATGTGAATATACGAGTTCTAAATGTCAACAGTGAATAAATATATGGTACATTAACCCTATATGATGCTCATACCTTCAAACGAATAAATCACGGATCATACGAAGCTAAATATGAAAGAAAGTGAGAGATTACAAACTACAGGGGTTAAATGTGTCAACATGTTTAAGTTATACCTCTGAGTGACCTTTTGACAAACCCGAAGCTTTGTAACGGTTAATTATGCTCACTAGAATGCACGATATAAATTTCATAAAGTTTCGTTATCGTATGAGCAAGTTGTGATCAAATTCGTGTGCGAGGGGTTAAAGCGTTAACGTTGAAAGATAGGACTTTTCGGGTAACAATAATGTTAACCGGGGACTTAACAAAATGGGTATATGTCTTAAGGCCCCTAAACATCAATTTGGAGGGTGCAAATTGCAAGAAACAAATGTCTAAACAAAGTTTGAAGAGCCAAGGACCATTGTATAAAAAATCTAAAGTTCTGATTCTGTGCAGAAGGGCCTCGCGCCACGCGAAGCCCCGGGGGGGGGGGGGGGGTCTTCGCGTCGCGCTAAGGGTGGTCTGATGCGAATTTTGATGTTCCTTGTCTGCCCTTGTGCGTGTGATCGACTTTAAACGATTTTTCTCATCATGGGCGACCCCTAAATGCCTCCTAGGACCTTAGGGACATGTGTTGGTGATTTGTGGTCAATGGTAGACTTGTGTGTCAACAAGTTATGGTGATTTGATCACTATATAAAGCCATGAAGTTGCAACATTGTTCTTCACACCTTCTCTTGCATTCCTGATCAATTCTGGAGCTCCCAAGCAGGCTCAAGTGATCATAATTCGTGCATAGAACTCTTGTAAGTTTGCTTGACCCTTCTTAGTTAAGTTTTAGCTTAGTTTTAGCTTAAAAGTCAAACCGTCGTAATTAACGGTTGACTTTAAGATTAATCACTAATGGTCCAGTGATTAGTCGAATCAAAAGTAGTTATAAGTTGGTAATTATGTGGGTAATAAACCCTCAAAAGGGTTCCCCCTGATTCCCACTCTAACTAGGTCTAATGTCGGGTCAAACGTGTAATTAAAAAGTCAACAGAATGTTTAAATTGCAATTTATGCATGATTAGCAAGGTAGAGCACATACAACCTGTTTGATCATTAATATAACTTGGTAATTAGTGTACGAACATGTCTAAACATGTACAACCCGACAATTTCCTGTTTAGACCCGGTTCGGAACCGAAAGTCGCATAGTTTGACTTATACTTTGACTTTCAGTTCTGACCCGTTATGGTATGTTTTAGAAATACCTAAGAGCTTCATTTGGACCAGGTTACATGCTAGTATAACCCTCTGTGATTATACACCATGGTTCATTAGTTAACCGATTAATACGCATGATTCCGTTAATTGCTCATATGTTGACCATTATGCCCTTTTCACCTTAAAACGTGATTTTTAGAAATGTAAAAGAGTAGAAACTTTAATTACTGATATATAAACTTGTATGCAAAGTTTGACATAAATTTGAGGTGTAGATTGAGAGTTATACTCATTAGCGCAAAATGAAAGCTTTATGTTAACTAAATGGCGTAATTAGCGTATAGCCTAGTTAAGCCAACTTTTTGATATCAAAATCTTTACCCACTGATGTAATATATTATTTTGGGATTTTTAAAGATTTTTAATAAATTTTAGGCTGAGCATAACTCATAGTCGTAGGTTTAATCCGGTAATTGTCGGTTTTGCCCTTACGGGCCATAAAATGAGTTTTACTTATCTAAACGACTCCAAACCTTTTGCTACTGACTCTAAATGATAAATAAATTATTTTAAGCCTTCTGGAAATATAAAAATATCAGATTTAAGTATCGAACCCGGAAACGGCTTCTAATCGCATTTTTAAGCGTTTTTAACGCATAGTGTGTACTAAAACTATTTTAAACATACCAAGGGTGATACCTACTGATATTTGAGGTAAATTATAATATTTTAACAGTAAGCAAAGGTTGATAAACTCAGACTTCAGTTTTGAGCTTTTCGGCTTATATGAAATTACCAAAATACCCCTACGGGGCATAGTTTGGTTATAATTGATAAATTTCACTGATATACTTTAATCTACTGATATAACTTAGCAAATTGAGTATGTTTGCTGATTACATCAGGCCGGTAACTCAGGTTGACACTTAAACTCTTTTACAACCTTTAAAATGACCAAACTACCCCTACGGGGCATAGTTAGTGATTAAATTCATTTCGGGCATAATGAAAGGCATCTTACTGATGTCACAACCTAAATGAAGCATATTAACTTAGGAAACCTGTAAATGGCTCTCATCTCTACCCGTTACGCTTATTACGCGTTCGGTTCGGTTTATGTAACTAGTTTACATAAACTAGCCTAAACGGGTCAAACCTTATTGGTTTTATCCCAAAATCCAGAATGTGTATGAAATACCCATATAAGACAAGTCTCTGAACATGTCGGGTTTAAATCACATTCTATTCCGGTCTTCGCTTAATCGTGCGTACGAACCGTATCTTCCTTTAAGACTAGCCGGTCTAAGCTTAGGCTTAATTAAAGACCCGTTAGCATTCTAATTGGTTATTTATACCATCATTCCAGACTAGAGCTTTCCGGTAAATTGTACCTAAGCTTACTTAAGTGAATACGGCTGAGTTATTAAATTCTTGCTATTTAAGACAGGAGCTAGCTCAGGTAAATACTCTTAACTCATTTTCCCTATTACGGGCTTGGGATATGGTAATATAAATACCGCATGGTCAGGTATGGGATTCAAAGACCAATAAGTCGGAAATCCAAATAACCTGTTTTAATTCGTATTGCTTGACTGAAACACTGGGGATTAATGCGACCGTGTCCTGGATATCCTTGACTCATTAAATGCAATGACCACGACCTAAGCACGGGGTGTAGGCATACACCTGACAGATGCTATATGCTTATTAATAAATTATACCCAATAAGGGATTCCCAATAAGGGAATAGTGGTGTGTCTGTTAATCATGAACCGGCATAGATCCGGGCCCCGTATGTAGAGCAAGTTATGTAAAACTGATAACATGAAATATAGTTTGTCCCAAGTATACAAGTTACAAAAGATTAATTTTGCCTCTGTGCATTTTAATCAAGTATAAAAGGTTAATATTGCCTCTGTGCATGTTAATCATTGTGTCAAAATATTTCGTGCCTTGTGCATCTAAACCAATTTTCTTAAACTCTTTTCAAATGAGTCAGTTGAGTGTATTTACCAGTGAAAACTGACGTATTTTCAAAAGTCTAAATGACAGGTACAAGTACGTAATAGGCTGGAAGCAGCTCAGGGCGCTAATAAGGAATCTTGCAAGTTCTAGGCGTCTAAAGTCTGTTGAACAAATGTTTATCTTTTTAAGATCTGCCTGTGGATCCTTTACTTTCCGTTGTAATACTGGATATTACTTTATTTTCGGATTGTAATATATTTATCTTTTGCTTCCGCTGTGCATTTATATATTGTGTGTTTAACTATGATGATATCAACTATGTCACGATACTCCCCACCGGTGACACGTTGGAAATCGGGGTGTGACACACCGGTACATCAAACCAAAGGAGATACATTGAACGTCAGTGGGAGGTTGGGCACGAGACCCTCATGGCGGATTATTTTGTCGAAGACCCGAAATACAACGACGCAATTTTTCGGAAAAGGTTTCGTATGTCAAAACGGTTGTTTTTAAATATTGTGACCGCCGTGGAAGCGAATGACGAATACTTTCAAGAGTCCTACGATGCGCGAGGTCGGAGGGGCTTTACGCCGCTGCAAAAGGTTACATCAGCTATTAAACAGCTCGCAATCGGTAACCCTCCAGATGAAGGAGACGAGTACTTGCATATGGCCGCAAGAACTTCCCGCGAGTGCCTAGAATATTTTTGCGAAACGGTTTGCAGAATATATGGTTCGGAGTTCTTACGTAGGCCGACAAGCCACGACATGGCACTGTTATACGACGCACATGAAGAACAACATCACCTTCCAGGTATGTTCGGTAGCCTTGATTGCACCCATTTCGTCTGGCGAATGTGTCCCACCGAGCTTCGAGGGCAGTATATGAGATGAGATCACCGATACCCGACTGTTATGCTCGAAGCAGTGGCGTCTCAAGATTTATGGATTTGGCATGCCTTTTGCGGTCCACCGGGTTCGCAGAACGATATCAATGTGCTAGGACAATCGCCGTTATTCTTAACGGAACGAAATGGAACCGCGCCAAAATGTCCATTTTACGTCAACAACCATTATTACAAACGTGGTTATTTGCTCGTGGATGGAATCTACCCAAAATGGTCCGTGTTTGTGAAATCGATCCCATACCCTCAAGAAGTACACGAAAAGATGTTCAAAAGGCAACACGAGGCGGCAAGAAAAGACGTCGAAAGGGCTTTTGGGGTTTTGAAGTCAAAATGAGGTGTCTTGAATCGGCCGATGCGAGCAAGGACGGTTAAAAAAATTAGGGATGTTGTGTACACGTGTATTATTTTACACAACATGATTTTAAAAGATGACGGAAACGCGATTGCACTGGTACACATTCGGGATCCTCCGGTCGAGCCCGCGTTTGATGATAGGGTGTTGGGCGAGCTAATGGATGAAGATACGCATTGGAGACTTAAACACGATCTCACGGTTCATCTCGCAAGTCAAGATTTGCCCCACCTGTTGGTTGATTCTGACGAAGAGTAGTTTATTTTAATTGTTTTAGTGTAGTGTAATTTTTAATTTTTTTAGTGGTTGCGTTGTTTTAGTGTCGTGTAATTTTTATGAATTTTATGTTTTTTTTTTTAAGTTTCATTTTAATGTAATTGTTTTTTTTATTAATTTAATGTTTTATTTGTTTTTATTTAACATATAATTTAAAAAAAAAAAACAAAACAAAAAGTTTGCCACTTTCAAGTGTCTAAACCATTGCCAACACTTTTCAGCAAAGTTTAAACTTTTTACCCTCTCTGACGTGACACTCTCTGATTGGTCCATTTTAAAGTTTGCCACTTTCACCTATTTAACCACTCCCTTCACCCTAAGGGTGTAGGGAGTGGTTAAACACTTTGAGTGGCAAACCAAAAAACCGACCAATCAGAGCGCGCCATGTCAATCAGTCAAAAGTGTTTAAACTTTGGTGAAAAGTGTTGGCAATGGTTTAGACACTTGGTGAAGTGGTAAACTATTTTTTTTAAAAAAAGGAAAAATGTGTGATTGGTTGAGATTGGATTGGACCCCACCCCACAATACCCTCTCTCTCTCCTTCCTCCCCTCACCGATTCGGCATGCCACCACCGATTTGGCAAACTTTGGTGACTAAACACATGTTGGCGGTGGTGTTTGCCGATCGGCAAAGGGGTTTGCCACCCTTTACCGATCACCACACCGTACACCCTAAGAGATTATATTGTTTTGATGTGATCTTGATAAAATGATAGATCTGACACAAATGCCAAATGCTGATACATGTATTAGTAGCTTATATCATTTTTTTAATATCCATAATCACAAAAAGCCAAATTAACCCAAAGTTTAAATCTCAGCCTCTCATTTAGTGTAAATCAATGGTTGAGATTAGTTCTCGCGATTCTCACAACTCAACCTGGTTTTCATTTTAACAATTCCATATATATATATATATATATATATATATATATATATATATATATATATATATATATATATATATTGTGAAGAGTTCAAATAAGAATATTTTTTTTGTAAGAATAAAAAAGAAGAAATTTAAACCAATAAAAATGTTTTATTTTACTTCATTTAATTTTTGCATTTAATATTAGTGTAAGGGTATATTGGTAAACTTAGATGGATTATTAATTGGTAGTCCTCCTTTTTAATAGCTAACTACATTAAATTTGTAACTTATTTAAAAAAAAACATATTTTTTCAAAAAAAGAAAAAAATATGTAATTTAAAGTGTAACATAAATTACGAGATGTGTAGGATGATTTACGAGCTGTGTAGGATAAATTTCAAAACGTGTAGGATAAATTTTGATGTGTGTAAGCAAAAATTTAAGTGTGGAGGATGATAGTGTTTATGACTAAGGGGCTGTTTGGTAGCCTCTTAATGACCATTCAGATGCTACCTCTTAATGGTTTAAAACCTCTGAATGAATAAGAGGTAACCTCAAGTCTGAATGGTTAAGAGGTAACCTCTGAATGGTAAATCATCACATGTCACATTCTTCTACCTTCTCATTGGTAAAATTCTTAATGGTTCCATTAAGAGGTAGCCTCTTAATGACCATTCAGAGCCTACCAAACAGCCCCTAACTAATTAGTCAAAGATAATAATAATAAATGAGTTGAGAGAAAAACTATTTAATATTTTACATTTGTACCCTTTGTTCTTTTTCTTCTTAATTTAATTTTCTTCTCAAATGAACCTTCCCATATATATATATATATATATATATATGGGAAGGGGCTCATGCGAGAACCACCTTTATTGTGAGAACCTTGAGAACCAATGTGAACACAACCTAAAATAGCTAAAAAAACCTAACCCCCACTCCCCCCCCCCCCCCCCAAAAAAAACCTAACCCCCCCCCCCCCCAAAAACCTAAACCCCCCTCCCCCACCCCCCAAAAACCTAAACCCCCCTGACCCCCCCCCCCCAAGTTAAAATGCTAAAAACTAAACCCCCAAAAAACCTAAAAAAATCTAAAAAAAATCTAAATTTTTTTTTTGATTTTTTAATATTTTTTATGGTTAAAATCGCTACTTTTCGAAGCCAAAAAAAAAAAAAAGTTTAAAAATTTTTTTTTTTTTAAAAAAAAAATTAAAATTTTTTTTTTGGCTTCAAAAAGTAGCGATTTTAACCTAAAAAATATTAAAAAAATCAAAAAAAAATTTTTTGTGTGATTTTTAGCTATTTTTAGGCATTTTTGGTGTGTTCACATTGGTTCTCGCGGTTCTCACAATAAGAGGTGGTTCTCGCATGATCTTCTCCCTATATATATATATATATATATAGGATTAGGTTCAAACGTGAACAAAATCCAAGAGTGAACTGCGTGAACTGATCTGGGCCCTTGATTTTTATGATCTTGAGATTTTAGTGTATGGCAAGATGGTAATTATTTGGTTATTTGTTTCTATTTAATTAAGTGAATACGGGTATATGTGTAATTTACATTTTAACTTGATTGCATAAATCTCGTTTATCTCCACATTTAGGTTTCAAAATCCCACACAAATCTCCCTCTCACATATCATCGTCGCCTACATCAACGAAAAGCAGAGGAGACCATCGATCCCTAAACAAAAAAAGAACCCTAAAACGAACCCTAAATCGATCCTCGTCGTCCGCCTCCCACCGCCACCACCACCTCTCGTCGTCGACCTTCCATCCTATCGACATCAAACATCACCGCTCCTTCGACGATTATTCTCCTTCCGATTTGGTACTCAATCGATTTTCACTCACACACAATAATCAATCAGGTACACTTCGTTCATATTATTCTTCAATTTGTTTCTGTCGCCGACGGGTAAGGAGGCACACCAACTGTGTAGTGCACAGTTGTGTACACCAACAGTTCGATGAAATGTTTCTGTGAATAACTTTAGCTTTTTGTGTTGAACTTGCTTAGGTTTTTATGGGTTGTTTGTTGCTTGATAATGGGTCAAATTGTTTACAAGAAAGTTGTTTGATTTCACTTCTTTTCTTGTTTTCTAAATCTTGGTTGCTGTCACCAATAAAAAGGTCATTTTTTTTATAAAAATGTGATTAAAACTTAACAATTTGTATAAATTACGGTGACAATTTTGTGGGCATTTAATGAATAAAAAACTTTAGTTTAACTCTGTAGCTGTTGTCATTGATTTTGTTATTGGCAGTATAATGCACACCAACTGTTTGTTGAAATGTTTATGTGAATAACTTGAACTTGATGTGCTGAACTCTCTTAGGATTTTATGGGTTGTTTATTGATTTAATAATGTGTCAAATTTTTAACAAGAAAGTGGTTTGACTTCACCTATAAAAAGATCATCTTTCTTATAAAAATACATAAAAAGGTCATCATATTTAATTTTACCCTGTAGTTGTTGTCTTTGATTTTCCTATTGGCAGTATGTTATGATCTTGGTGAATGGAGACGTGCCGATATCATTTGCCGGCACATAAGAGCCAACTGCATATGGAGAACTGATTTGAATTGGTGGATTTAATCCAAGTGTTAATGGGAAGTTGAGTTCAACCATTGCAGATATTCTTCAAACAAAACTGTGGTTGAACGTTCAGGTGATTATTAGTTTCTAACTTATATAACTGCATAAAGTTGCTAACTGTTTACATGTACGTGGGATGCGTTGTATGTTCGAAGATGGGCAACCGGATTGGGTTGGCACGGGATTGGGTGTACACTTGTGAATTATGCAAAGTATTAGTTGCTGAGTTTTTTTGTTCAATTTTTTGATTTTGCTCTTTTTTAATGCGATGTACACATGTGTATTCTGATTTGCTCTGGTTTTAATGCTATGTACACATGTGTATTTTGATTTTGCTCTGGTTTTACTGCGATGTACACATGTGTATTCTGATTTTGCTCAGTTTTTAATGCTATGTACACATGTGTATTCTGATTTTAACGCGATGTACACATGTGTATTGCGTCTGTTTTTGTGATATCTCAGAATTTTTTGTGTATTGAATGTGTAAGGTTGTTGATGTACACTTGTGAATTATGCAAAGTATTAGTTGATGAGTTTTTTTTGTGCTATTATAGGAGATGTCGTTAACGAGAAAAGTAGAGATGGAAGGTCGATAAGGATGATTCACGTATGAGGTCAATAAGGATGATTCACATATGTTTGTTTGCTTGGTCGATAAGGATGATTCAGCATACAACGTGGCGAATAGTTGTAAAAGATTATGTTTTTTGTTTTTTCGATTATGTTGGGTTTATTGTTTTTACGAAACTGGCACTTGTAATTATATGTTTTTTGTTTGGTTTGGAAAACATTATGGAACTTGTAATTTGTTAAATATAAAATAGTTTACAGGTATTGTTTCTATGTATGTATTATGTAGCTAATTACATATATGTACGATGCTGAGTACACATGTGTACTGTTCTATTTATATCCAAGTACACATGTGTATACCGTTGAAATATGAATGTTACGTGAATCTTAAAAATCAAAATTTGAATTCTGGTGATGAAATCTGAAATAAAAATTAAAATTGAAATCTGGTGATTTGTTGTTTGTTTTGATAATTATCTTATTAATAAATAAAACATAATGTGGATAATGAATTTAAAATAGGAAAGATGTAACTTAATTCAATTATTATAATAATGATTTAAATTTAATTTTTTATATAATTACAATCCTACCCTTAACAACTAAAAAGGAAATCAAAGGTCCAGATCTGTTCACGCAGTTCACTCTTGGGAGGTTGTTCACGCTGAAACCCTACCCTATATATATATATATATATATAGACACACACACACACTAGGCTATAACCTCTGAGCTTCAAGGGTAAGAAAAATTAATTATTATTAATCGAAGTATGCCGTTAAATAAATTTAAAAGACAAGTTTTCAAACTTTATATTGTTTGATAATTGATTTGAATGTGACAGTTGTAGTTAAGATAAATTTTAACGTAATTGACAAATCTGTAAGAAACATGTATTAAAGAATGTTTGTTGACATAGAAAATGACTCCGTAACATAAAATACTTAAAGAAAAACATGTAACACAAATAAACAATTTGTATTATAAAATAAAATTATTCATAGATATTAAAGTTGATAAACGTCAAACAATGATTGGTGAAAAAACATTGAACCAATGAAACAATCAAAAGATCAAGTTCAAATATGCAAACAAACATCTCAACTATTTCTCAATCTTTGAACTACAAACCTTAATTTCTTTCTTTGTTAAGATCAAGTTCAAATATGCAACTTTTTTAATATTTAACTTTGTTTTCAAGCAAATGCAACTTTTATTTACTTTTAAATGTAGTTTATTATATACTTTGATGCAACATTTTCTACACTCAAATGCAACATTTTTTTATATTCAAATGCAACTTTTATTATTATTTTAGTAGATAAATACAACATTTTTACAACAAAATACAACCTTTTTTTATCGCATATGCAACTTTTTATGTTTTTTCATATGCAACATTTTACACATTTTTAAAATCTAATTAATTTGTGGAATCATTGTTTACATCATGATTTGGAATTGTTATCATATGTATTACTATCTCAATCAAGGCAAAACAATAATTGCATAATAATATTAATAATCTTAAAATGCTTCACATAGATCCAAACGAAAAAAAAACCCTAAAACAACATAGTCAAAACAAACTAATCAAATAAAATTATCAAGATCAATGAAAACCCCCTACTTGTATTTGTAACTCCCAATCATTTGGTTAGTTTTTCATAAGCGTGAGTAATGTTTCTTGTTGCTCAGCGATATCTCTTTGCATAGCTTCCAACTCGCCTTTTTTGCATTTATTGCTCTTCTTGCATAGCTTGCAACTTGTTTTTTTTTCCTTTCATGATCCTCTTCTATTGCCTTTTGCATTTCAAATAACTCATCATTTTTAAATGATTCAATATTGTCACACCCCTTTCTACGGCGGAAGCACGAGGTGTGATCATGAAAGGTTCTCATTGCATACGAAGAGTAAACATGCTACATGCTCGTAAAATAACATTCAAATACCATAATTTGAAAGCATACGTTAGCGTTTACATCGCTAAGTCGCATAAAACATTGTCTTAAAAGTTTACAACTTTATTTAAAGTTAAACACAAGCGACATCCACGAGCATAAGCAAGACCGCGCGCACATCCATTCTAGTTACCTGAAATACATGTGAGTTTTTGGAAAAACGTCAACATAAAGTTGGTGTGAATTCATGCAGTTTTGTATTTCATGTTTGTATACTTTGTATGAAAACATAGTTTGTGAGTAAATCAAGTTTTCATATATAAATCCAGTTTCATGTGTACACCACGTACCCATTTATAATTCAATCTTTTCTTGAGTACCCCACGTACTTCAAGTTATATATCAATCCTCTTGAGTACCCCACGTACTTCAAGTTATATATCAATCTTCTTGAGTACCCCACGTACTTCAAGTTATATATCAATCTTCTTGAGTACCCCACGTACTTCAAGTTATATATCAATTCTGTATGGTATGAATTTTATGTAAATACAGTATTTCTGTAATTATCAGATTGTTAATGGGTTGCAAAGCCATTAACCTGTGGCACGTCATAGGAAGTCACCAAACCTAAGGCATTTAATTGGTATATTCTGAGACACAAAAGCACTTCCTCGGTTCTCGCCCCGACCGGGAGTGTGGCTGCCAGGCACCCGTTAGATCTAACCTTTTGTTCTGCGGTCTAAGTATGTACACGATTAATGGTGCTTATGTACCCTATTCGTGACACTATTTCTCATAACGCATCCTACTTGGTTCTCGTTCTCACCAAGCGCGTTTCTTGTTATCATTTCTCATAGCGCCTCTTACTTGGTTCTCGTTCTCACCAAGTGCGCTTCTCATATTCTTATCTTTCGTCACACTTGGTTCTCGTTCTCACCAAGTGTACTTCTTGTATTTATATTTCGTCACACTTGGTTCTCGTTCTCACCAAGTGTACTTCTTGTATTCATATCATACCAGTTATAAATTTTTGTACATTTGTACATGTATTTCACCCCCGAAGTTATAAAAACTGAAAACAGTTAAAGAGAAAAGGGGGAGCATGAACTCACAACTTTGCGTTCCTAGCGTCGTAAACTCCACCGGATTTGCTTAATTAACGTCGTAACCTATACGCGTTTTCTTAACGTTAGTCACTAGACTTGCGTCGCACAAGTACAGTCACTCTCTTTTGTATATATTCTTGTGTTAAAAATATTCTATATTTTTAACTACGTATCTTACTTATATTATTTTCTCCAAAAATAAATATAAGTCTTTTGTGTTTTGCACTTTGCACCCGAATTATGTATCTTGTATGTTGTATGTGTATTTTTATATTTCTACTCCTCATGAGTAATTAGTGTATTTTTAAGTCTTAATACACTAGCACGTATAACACATACTATATACACTTAGCACAAAAATTGGTGATAAAATAATATATATTTTTCTCTCCAAAAATATATATACATAATATCCATTTTTATTCTTCAAGAAATCACCATTTCTTATCACCAAAAATTAGGGAAACCTTAGTAATACTTTTAAACACATTTTTAGGGAATAAGTTTCTCAAAACTTATATTTTTCTAAGTGTCAAAATTTATAAAAATTTTGACAGAGTTTCCCCTAAAAATGGAGGTTTCCCACGTTTTCAAAACGTGTGTTTATTTTCTTTTAAATCATCATCAATCATCAATAATCATCAACAACAATTATCAACAATAATCACTACTTTTCCCCACTTCATGAACCTGGATATTTACCAAAATTGTGTAGTATCTTACTAGCACATTTAGTAAGTCTTGTTATCTTTAAAAATAAGTTTAATTTCTTAAAAATCTTATTTTTAAAGAATATGAAGTTTCACAACTTCTAGTCGGTTTTTATGAAAATTATTTCTTTGTTAAAACTTTTGTTACACAAGTGTCCATACACTTGTTTGTTCACAAAAACCACTTTTGTTTGTGTAAGATCCGGTTTTAAAACATGATTTCTTTAACGCTTGGTCCTTTGAAAATACCACTTGTAGATACATAGATCTACTAGTTTTAAACACTTTTGTACAAGTTAAAACATTTTTACACAAGTTCATGGTTTATGTGTGGTAGGGTTTCACCTTTTAACCCTTGTTACTTCCAAAATAGCTTTATGTTAAGATCCATGATCTTACCAAACCGGGTTAAACGATGATCCGAGCTACCACAATCATAGATCGGGTCTCAATAATCATACATTTCGAATACTACATCATTTACACAACTTATGTGCTATTAACCACCATTTTTCATGCTTTTAGTAGACTTTTGTGCATCTTTTCGTATTTTAACGAGATTTAACCAACACAAATCCTTTTAACCACTTTAGATAAGTTCAAATATAAGTTTTAAGCATTATACCTCTAGCTCGAGGCTAGGGAAGAATCTAAGCGCAAAAGAGGTGGATAAAAGCAAAGTAGAGAGGTCCTTCGCCTTCCGTTTGCTCCAAGACTCCTAATACGTGACCCGTAACACTTGTATAACCTTGGAATGTGATGAACTAAACTTGAAATCGGATGGATGGAGGTGGGTGGTCTTGGCCGTGAGCTCCAAGGGTGAGAGAGAGAGAGAGATTTTTGGTGAAATGTTATGTGTAATAACTTATGTGTTAAGTGGTGGTATTTATAGACAAGTTCATGTTCTTCGTCCAACGGATTTCGTGTCCCCTTGATATTAAGCATAAGACAATATAATAATCAAAAGTTGTACTCCCTTGGTTACCCCTTGTTGGCCGATCTCATTAGGGGGGGGGGGTATCCAGTTTTTTTCCAAGTATTAGTTAGGTTAAACGAAGTTAAGTTAAGTGTTTAACCCCGTTACTAATGTGTAGCGTGTTATGACGGGTGTTAGGGTATTCAGGGACCCTAACTAGCTCAGAAAAAGATGAATAATGAAAACATCAATATTTTCATGTTTCGGGTATAGTCCGGTTGTTCGGTTACATACCGATTCGTTAAAGTGCTGAATCACACTTTTTAGTGTCTTTTAAGTACTTTTCATGTACTCTTTCAATTCCCAACACTTAGGGAAATATTCTGGATAATAAAACGACATTTCTGCATAATATTTATATGCTTAAATGCTGATTAGAGCTGAATTATACAAAATTCGGCACTTAAAGTGCGTTTCGGGTGCTTTTTAGTGCTTATTTTTGCTTTCGCAATGTATATAAATTAAACCCTTGTATGTACTCTTGGGTTTTAATGCATTCTTGTTGTTGGACCTACACCTAGGCTCCAATTTTATTGTCTGGCTGCTTTCTGCAGTTCCGTCGACACATAGTGTCTTACCGGTGAGTTTACTATTATTCTGACGCAACGCTCTCGTTTATGCATAAAGCAATATTTTGTAGTATACAACATGCATGAATTCACTTGTTTAATCATGTGTTCAGACATTGCTGACACTTAAACTCATAATTGCAGTCATTAAGCAATAATTATAGTGTACGGAAATTACCGGTTTGTGCCAGTTGTCACAGTCTCCCCCCGTTAAAAGAATTTCGTCCCGAAATTCAGTCTGAACTAACTCTCGCTGGAGTCTTCTTGAATAGGTGGGGATACTTTTTCTTGAACTGGTCTTCACGTTCCCATGTGTACTCGGGTCCGTGCTTAGAGCTCCAACGTACTTTGACAAGCTTCACACTGCTCCTCCTGGTCTTGTTGACTTTCCAGTCAGTAACCTCAACGGGTTGCTCTGTAAATCGGAGGGCTTCATCAATATGTATTTCATCCATCGGGATGATCACGTTTTCTTGCGTTGGACTCTTCTTCAGGTTGGATACATGAAACGTATCATGTACTCCGTTAAGTTCTTCCGGTAACTCCAACTTGTATGCCACGGTACCAATTCTCTTCAGTATTCTGAATGGTCCGATATATCGTGGATTCAGCTTTCCACGCTTTCCAAATCTGACTACGCCCTTCCATGGTGAGACTTTTAACAACACTTTGTCTCCCACCTTGAAATCTACCGATTTTCTATTTGGATCCGCGTAGCTCTTTTGTCGCTCTCGAGCCGCCCTGATGCGCTCTCGGATCTGCGCAATCTTGTCGGTTGTCTCTTGTACAAGTTCAGGACCAACCATACGTTTATCTCCGGCATCTGCCCAACATAAGGGCGATCGGCATTTGCGGCCATACAGAGCTTCGAACGGTGCGGCTTTTATGCTCGTATGATAGCTGTTATTGTAGGAAAACTCAACTAGAGGTAGATGAGTATCCCAGCTGCCGCCTAGGTCCATGACACATGCGCGAAGCATATCTTCTAATGTTTGTATTGTCCGTTCGCTCTGGCCGTCTGTTTGCGGATGGAATGCCGTGCTCAGATCTAACTGAGATCCAAAGGCTTCCTGAAATGATTGCCAGATTCTTGAGACAAAGCGTCCATCTCTGTCTGAAATGATTGAGATTGGCACTCCATGACGTGCCACAATTTCTCTTAAGTATATCTCTGCCAGCTTTCCAGTGCTATCCTTCTCTCGGATTGGTAGGAAATGCGCAGACTTCGTCAATCGATCAACTATTACCCATATCATATCGTGCCCTCTCGGGGTCCTGGGTAATTTCGTTATGAAGTCCATCGAGATTTGTTCCCACTTCCACACGGGAATCTCTGGTTGTTGTAGTAGGCCAGACGGTTTCTGATATTCTGCCTTAACCTTGGCACAGGTTAGGCATTTTCCAACATAAACAGCAACGTCGCTTTTGAGTCTCGGCCACCAATAATATTCCCTCAAGTCTTGATACATTTTGTCCGATCCTGGGTGGATCGAATATCTCGATTTGTGGGCTTCATTAAGGATGACTTCTCGTATGCCACCATAGAGTGGAACCCAAATACGCTTCTCAAAGTATAAGGCTCCCTCTTCGTTTGGCGCCATGTACTTCAATGCACCCCGGAGGTATTCAGCTTTACGATTCTCTTCTTTAAGAGCTTCTTGTTGTGCACCTTGAATGCGTGCTGTGAGGTTCGTTCGAATCGTCATTTCCAATGCTCGAACCCTTAGGGTCTTAACCCTTTCTTTTCGGCTCAACGCGTCTGCTACAACGTTCGCCTTTCCAGGATGGTACTTAATCTCACAGTCATAATCATTCAGCAGCTCGACCCAACGTCGCTGGCGCATATTCAATTCTTTCTGATCAAATATGTGTTGCAAGCTTTTGTGATCTGAGAAGATTGTACATCGAGTACCATATAAGTAATGTCGCCAAATCTTCAAGGCGAATACCACTGCACCCAGCTCCAGGTCGTGAGTGGTATAATTTCTCTCATGAACCTTCAGTTGTCTTGAAGCATAAGCGATGACTTTTTGGCGTTGCATGAGCACGCAACCCAAGTCTTGTCGTGAGGCGTCGCAGTATACCACGAAGTCTTCAGTGCCTTCGGGTAACGATAGTATCGGTGCATCGCATAGCTTGCTCTTCAGTAACTGGAAGGCTTCTTCTTGTTTGTGACCCCAGTCGTACTTCTTGTCTTTCTGAGTAAGGGTCGTTAGCGGTTGAGCTATCTTTGAGAAATTCTCGATGAATCGTCGGTAATAGCCCGCTAAGCCCAAAAATTGTCGAACTTCAGTTGGGGTCTTGGGAGCTTCCCAATCCTTTATTGCTTCAATCTTGGATGGGTCTACATGAATGCCCTTCTCATTCACCACGTGACCAAGAAATTGTACTTCGCGAATCCAGAATTCGCATTTCGAGAACTTTGCATAAAGTTTCTCTTTCTTCAGTAGCTCCAAGATGGTTCTGAGATGTTGCTCATGTTCTTCTTTCGTTCGCGAGTAAATCAGGATATCATCGATAAATACAATCACGAATTTATCGAGATATGGTTTGCATACGCGGTTCATTAGATCCATAAAGACCGCTGGTGCATTCGTCAGCCCAAATGGCATCACAAGAAATTCGTAGTGCCCATAGCGCGTTCTGAATGCAGTCTTTGGCACACTCTCATCTTGGATTCTCAGCTGATGGTATCCAGATCGAAGGTCGATCTTGGAATAGTAGCTTGATCCTTGCAATTGATCAAATAAGTCATCAATCCTTGGTAGCGGATACCGATTCTTGATTGTGAGCTTGTTCAGTTCCCTGTAATCGATACACATCCGCAGTGATCCATCCTTCTTCTTCACGAATAATACTGGAGCTCCCCAGGGCGAGAAGCTTGGCCTTATGAATCCTTTATCCAACAACTCCTGAAGTTGTGTAGATAACTCTTGCATCTCGGATGGCTCAAGTCGATATGGAGCCTTGGCTACAGGAGCGGCTCCTGGAACCAAATCTATACGGAATTCGACTTGTCGTTGCGGAGGTAGTCCTGGCAGATCTTCAGGGAACACATCAGGAAATTCCTTCACCACAGGAATGTCTTCGAGTTTCGGCTCCTCAGCCTTCTTGTCTATAACGTGTGCTAGGAAAGCAACACATCCTTTCCTTAAGCACTTCTGTGCCTTCATACAACTGATGATTCGTAGAGGCGCGTTTCGTCTTTCTCCATGTACTATGAGAGTTTCATCATTCGCCAGAGGGATGCGAATGATTTTCTCATGACAAATGACTTCAGCTTTGTTCTTGGACAACCAGTCCATTCCGACTACTATATCGAAGCTACCCAATTGAATAGGTAAGAGGTCGATGCTAAAATTTCGTCCGCCAAGTTCTAGTGTGCAGCCTCTGACAACTTCGCCCGATTCAACGAGTTTACCATTGGCTAGTTCTATGGAATAAGGAATTTCTAATCTACTAGATTTTATTCCGAGTATGCGTTTAAATTCCACAGACATGAAGCTAAAATCGGCGCCAGTGTCGAATAATATGGATGCAAAGTGATCGTTAATGAGAAACGTACCAGTGACCACGTTAGGGTCCTCGCGTGTGTCTCTTGCTCCAATCACAAATGCACGAGCCGGAGCGTTGTTTCTCTCTGGGCAGTTCTTCATGAAATGATCATTGCTTCCACACTTGAAGCATCCTTGGTTCTGCCCTTTCCCGTTACCATTCTTGTTACCAGCACCGTTTCCACTTCGGTTCTTTCCTTTTCCCCAACCGTCTTCTGTTTGATGACCCAATTTACCACATTTGTCGCACCTTGAAATGCGACAAGCTCCTTCATGATGAAACCTACATTTTTCGCATCTAGGCATGGAGCCTTGGTATGCTTTGGTTGCAAGGGTCTTCGCCTCCTGAGATGGGTTAGTGTCACGTTTCTTGTTGAAACCCTTGTTGTTGCGAGTAGCTTGGTTCAAACTTGTATGCTTTCTCTTTTTGTCACCGGATGACTCAGCATGTGTCTCGGTCTTTTCTGTTGGGTTTAGTGATAGCTTCTTCATACGAACACAATCTTCAGTAAGGCTGACAGCCAGAGTTACAGCCTCGGTGATCGTTTGGGGTTTGGCTGACGTCACCATGCCACGAAACTCTGAGGCCAGTCCCCAAATGTAGCGTTCCACACGCTTAAATTCAGGAGTCACCATGTAGGGAAGCACTCTAGACAGATCGTGGAACCTTCGAGTATATCCATTGATGTCAGCACCTTCCATAGTCAAGTGCCAGAACTCTGTTTCCAGCCTTTGGAGTTCCGCACGAGAGCAATACTTCTCTCTCATCCTTTCCTTCAGTTCTTCCCAAGTTAGGCCATAAGCAGCATCGTCACCCAAAGTTTGGGCTTGCAGGTTCCACCAAGTCAGAGCTTCATCGACAAACAACCCAGTAGCAAAGGTGACTTGTTGATCCGCAGTACACTTGCTCATGCGGAAAGTAGCTTCAGTCTTCTCCGTCCAGCGCACAAATGCTACTGCACCTCCTGTGCCGTCATAGTTCATCGGCTTGCAGTCGAGGAACTGCTTAAAAGTGCAGCCTGGAATTGATTCAACCAATTCACATGTGAGCAATCGGAGAAATAATGAAACAAGGACCGTTCATAAATTTCCTCATGCTTAGCACAGTGTCTTAAGGTTACCTTGAGCTGCATTGCCTCCAGACGAATCTCCATTCCCATTACGCCTAGCGTTGCTTGGTCCTCCACTGTCTTGAGTTCGGTTCGCCTCGTACTGGGCGATAGCAGCGGAGATCCTTTCCTCCAGTAGAGCGTCCAGCTCTTCAGCAGTTCTTGGCAGTGGGGGAGGAGGAGGTTGATCGTCATTGCGAGCATTCACAGCTTTCCTGGGTGCCATGTTCTGACAGAACATAACACAACAGGGTTAGGCATTTGTTTGATATCGTCATACTAGGCCGTAGTAGTATATATATACACAGGCATATACCACATAAGTGACGTCAAACAAATATTACTCTAGCAGAGTATTTAGTAGGCTTGCACTGAGGAAATCTATACGTGACAAGACTTGCTGTGATTTATGTGCACTGAATTCCATAATTATGTATGCATCCATAATTACGTAACTCCTTGCACAGTCCGCACAGTTCGTTTCATCCTCGTATCTCTTCCTTCAGGTAGGCCATTGCTTTCAGGTAAAATCACGTATACTCGTGACATTCTACTTCTAGTACATGCTAATTATCACACATAATTGCAAGTAGTTTCTAGTCAACGACAAGTGCTACTCAAGTGCACTCCAAGTCTTGTAGTGTCTTTTCTAGACTCATGTAGACAGTTTCAGGTAGTGGATGTCGCGGGACGTTTTATGCAATGAAAACTCTTTGAAAATTGTTTTCGTGAAAGGATCCTAGAGATTGTAGTCTAGACTCGAGAAGGAATCCTGGTTCACTACAATCGCAGCTCTGATACCAATCTGTCACACCCCTTTCTACGGCGGAAGCACGAGGTGTGATCATGAAAGGTTCTCATTGCATACGAAGAGTAAACATGCTACATGCTCGTAAAATAACATTCAAATACCATAATTTGAAAGCATACGTTAGCGTTTACATCGCTAAGTCACATAAAACATTGTCTTAAAAGTTTACAACTTTATTTAAAGTTAAACACAAGCGACATCCACGAGCATAAGCAAGACCGCGCGCACATCCATTCTAGTTACCTGAAATACATGTGAGTTTTTGGAAAAACGTCAACATAAAGTTGGTGTGAATTCATGCAGTTTTGTATTTCATGTTTGTATACTTTGTATGAAAACATAGTTTGTGAGTAAATCAAGTTTTCATATATAAATCCAGTTTCATGTGTACACCACGTACCCATTTATAATTCAATCTTTTCTTGAGTACCCCACGTACTTCAAGTTATATATCAATCCTCTTGAGTACCCCACGTACTTCAAGTTATATATCAATCTTCTTGAGTACCCCACGTACTTCAAGTTATATATCAATCTTCTTGAGTACCCCACGTACTTCAAGTTATATATCAATTCTGTATGGTATGAATTTTATGTAAATACAGTATTTCTGTAATTATCAGATTGTTAATGGGTTGCAAAGCCATTAACCTGTGGCACGTCATAGGAAGTCACCAAACCTAAGGCATTTAATTGGTATATTCTGAGACACAAAAGCACTTCCTCGGTTCTCGCCCCGACCGGGAGTGTGGCTGCCAGGCACCCGTTAGATCTAACCTTTTGTTCTGCGGTCTAAGTATGTACACGATTAATGGTGCTTATGTACCCTATTCGTGACACTATTTCTCATAACGCATCCTACTTGGTTCTCGTTCTCACCAAGCGCGTTTCTTGTTATCATTTCTCATAGCGCCTCTTACTTGGTTCTCGTTCTCACCAAGTGCGCTTCTCATATTCTTATCTTTCGTCACACTTGGTTCTCGTTCTCACCAAGTGTACTTCTTGTATTTATATTTCGTCACACTTGGTTCTCGTTCTCACCAAGTGTACTTCTTGTATTCATATCATACCAGTTATAAATTTTTGTACATTTGTACATGTATTTCACCCCCGAAGTTATAAAAACTGAAAACAGTTAAAGAGAAAAGGGGGAGCATGAACTCACAACTTTGCGTTCCTAGCGTCGTAAACTCCACCGGATTTGCTTAATTAACGTCGTAACCTATACGCGTTTTCTTAACGTTAGTCACTAGACTTGCGTCGCACAAGTACAGTCACTCTCTTTTGTATATATTCTTGTGTTAAAAATATTCTATATTTTTAACTACGTATCTTACTTATATTATTTTCTCCAAAAATAAATATAAGTCTTTTGTGTTTTGCACTTTGCACCCGAATTATGTATCTTGTATGTTGTATGTGTATTTTTATATTTCTACTCCTCATGAGTAATTAGTGTATTTTTAAGTCTTAATACACTAGCACGTATAACACATACTATATACACTTAGCACAAAAATTGGTGATAAAATAATATATATTTTTCTCTCCAAAAATATATATACATAATATCCATTTTTATTCTTCAAGAAATCACCATTTCTTATCACCAAAAATTAGGGAAACCTTAGTAATACTTTTAAACACATTTTTAGGGAATAAGTTTCTCAAAACTTATATTTTTCTAAGTGTCAAAATTTATAAAAATTTTGACAGAGTTTCCCCTAAAAATGGAGGTTTCCCACGTTTTCAAAACGTGTGTTTATTTTCTTTTAAATCATCATCAATCATCAATAATCATCAACAACAATTATCAACAATAATCACTACTTTTCCCCACTTCATGAACCTGGATATTTACCAAAATTGTGTAGTATCTTACTAGCACATTTAGTAAGTCTTGTTATCTTTAAAAATAAGTTTAATTTCTTAAAAATCTTATTTTTAAAGAATATGAAGTTTCACAACTTCTAGTCGGTTTTTATGAAAATTATTTCTTTGTTAAAACTTTTGTTACACAAGTGTCCATACACTTGTTTGTTCACAAAAACCACTTTTGTTTGTGTAAGATCCGGTTTTAAAACATGATTTCTTTAACGCTTGGTCCTTTGAAAATACCACTTGTAGATACATAGATCTACTAGTTTTAAACACTTTTGTACAAGTTAAAACATTTTTACACAAGTTCATGGTTTATGTGTGGTAGGGTTTCACCTTTCAAACCCTTGTTACTTCTAAAATAGCTTTATGTTAAGATCCATGATCTTACCAAACCGGGTTAAACGATGATCCGAGCTACCACAATCATAGATCGGGTCTCAATAATCATACATTTCGAATACTACATCATTTACACAACTTATGTGCTATTAACCACCATTTTTCATGCTTTTAGTAGACTTTTGTGCATCTTTTCGTATTTTAACGAGATTTAACCAACACAAATCCTTTTAACCACTTTAGATAAGTTCAAATATAAGTTTTAAGCATTATACCTCTAGCTCGAGGCTAGGGAAGAATCTTAGCGCAAAAGAGGTGGATAAAAGCAAAGTAGAGAGGTCCTTCGCCTTCCGTTTGCTCCAAGACTCCTAATACGTGACCCGTAACACTTGTATAACCTTGGAATGTGATGAACTAAACTTGAAATCGGATGGATGGAGGTGGGTGGTCTTGGCCGTGAGCTCCAAGGGTGAGAGAGAGAGAGAGAGTTTTGGTGAAATGTTATGTGTAATAACTTATGTGTTAAGTGGTGGTATTTATAGACAAGTTCATGTTCTTCGTCCAACGGATTTCGTGTCCCCTTGATATTAAGCATAAGACAATATAATAATCAAAAGTTGTACTCCCTTGGTTACCCCTTGTTGGCCGATCTCATTAGGGGGGGGGGGGGGTATCCAGTTTGTTTCCAAGTATTAGTTAGGTTAAACGAAGTTAAGTTAAGTGTTTAACCCCGTTACTAATGTGTAGCGTGTTATGACGGGTGTTAGGGTATTCAGGGACCCTAACTAGCTCAGAAAAAGATGAATAATGAAAACATCAATATTTTCATGTTTCGGGTATAGTCCGGTTGTTCGGTTACATACCGATTCGTTAAAGTGCTGAATCACACTTTTTAGTGTCTTTTAAGTACTTTTCATGTACTCTTTCAATTCCCAACACTTAGGGAAATATTCTGGATAATAAAATGACATTTCTGCATAATATTTATATGCTTAAATGCTGATTAGAGCTGAATTATACAAAATTCGGCACTTAAAGTGCGTTTCGGGTGCTTTTTAGTGCTTATTTTTGCTTTCGCAATGTATATAAATTAAACCCTTGTATGTACTCTTGGGTTTTAATGCATTCTTGTTGTTGGACCTACACCTAGGCTCCAATTTTATTGTCTGGCTGCTTTCTGCAGTTCCGTCGACACATAGTGTCTTACCGGTGAGTTTACTATTATTCTGACGCAACGCTCTCGTTTATGCATAAAGCAATATTTTGTAGTATACAACATGCATGAATTCACTTGTTTAATCATGTGTTCAGACATTGCTGACACTTAAACTCATAATTGCAGTCATTAAGCAATAATTATAGTGTACGGAAATTACCGGTTTGTGCCAGTTGTCACAAATATGGCCACTACCATCCATTTTTAATCATTTTGTTGGAAACACCTCTACCATAAAGTCTAGGATACCCAGCTCTTTCTTTGTTCATCACGGCTGTAAAAGGATCTAACGAATCTC
This sequence comes from Helianthus tuberosus, assembly GCA_030545235.1. Classification (NCBI taxonomy): domain Eukaryota; kingdom Viridiplantae; phylum Streptophyta; class Magnoliopsida; order Asterales; family Asteraceae; genus Helianthus; species Helianthus tuberosus. The sequence goes on along the minus strand of JARYGA010058821.1, from coordinate 18,760 downwards.
CTCCATCTTCTGTAGGTTTGTGTTTCTTCATTTGATCCTTCAATATTAATATTCCCAAAAGAATGAGAAAAAATTGTAATTAAACAACACCCCTACCAAAACAGGGTTTGATTGATGTCAAAATGCTGTCAAAATGCTGTCAAAAAGAGTTTAATTGATGCTAAAATGCAACTAAAAATGGGACGTATTTTTGTCAAAATTGAGTTAAACTATTGTTATATATGTTGTTACAAATGAGGTTAAACTGATGTCAAAATGATGTTAAAATTGGGTTTAACCCGCAAACTAGACTATTGAACTAACCCTTATCATGACATGAAATATAAATTACAATTGTTTTAGCCTCGTGTCATCATAGTTATCAATGTGTGCGCCCTTCGGTCCTTTTTCATGTGCGTTTAAACTGTTTGCTTAAAGAAGGTGGTTCCTTGTTCGAGTCATCATCTTCTTGTATTTATGATAACATAAATAAACTTACGGGACTATGAAAAACACAAATAACGAGCAAAAAAAGACATATTACTATCTCGTCTCGAATCCTAGTAAAACTTTTAGGACCGGCTGTATGCATATTTTTTTTTGTGACATACGTGCTTTCTTGGCTCACAAGCACCACTTCTGAGCACATTAATATATATCCTCAACTAACCAAGTTCACCACGAAACAACTTTAAATTAAAAATTACTAGAAATAAAGAAACAGTTTAGAAATTTACCACCTCATCTTTGTTTTCCATAAGCTCATCAATTTATCTTGAGAAATCCTCGTCTTTAATGTTTTTAGGTTTTTTCTTCCATCGTGTTTTGTAATCTTTATATTGATAGAAGTTCTTTTTCTTAAATCTGCATTTGTGTCTCTTATAATCACTTCCAGTACTCATTAGAACCCAAGTTCTAGCAGCCCCAGGCACATCATATTTTTCCTTAAAGAAAAATTTCCATTTTAGTAAAAAAGTGAAATCTAACCAATAAAAGAAATGAAATTACTTAAAACCTTACTAATACATACTGCCATATTCCATCTTTATTTGGCACCTTGTGCCATGAAGTATAGGTTAATGGTGCATAATCATAATTACAAGCTATTGTACCTAAAAACCGTGAGAATTCTCTTGCTACGTCCTAGTCCGTTGTGATAGGTCCAATGGGTTGTCCATATTTATTACATGTAATGACTTTGTGCTCATGGACACTCCGCATAGGCACAACATACAACATTGTTGGTCCTTTACTCTTGGATTTAGAAGTTATTAAATTACCTAATCATCAATAATAAATATATTTAATCAATAACAAGAAAATAATATGACCTAAGTAGTTAAAACGAACCTATTGCTTTTCCTAACTCGGGTCCCTTTGATTGTTCTTAAACATAATTGTTATTTTCCAAATTGTCGTTATCGTTCATTTGTATCTCATTTTCATTATTTTCGTGTATCATGTCGTCCATGTCTTCACATTGATCATCTCGATCAACATCATCTAATCATTTGTAAATACAATATCATTAATAGCAATACCAAAGAAGTATAGTAATATAATCCAGTTAAATCACTAAACAAAATTACCTTGAATATCCAACTCATTTTCATGATCTAGTTCCATATCTAGATCATTAACTTCTATAAGCATAGAAAGTAAATTAATATCAAAAGGAAAATTTATTTAAAAATACTTTGAGATTAACAAAAATAATACTTTGAATCATCTCATCATCCTCGTAATTATCCTCAACAACAAGAACCATTCTTCTAATTTCTCCTTTTGTATTACCTGATATTAGTTGACCCATGGTAACTGTAGCTCGTAGGTGATTTGCTCTTGTTGCATTTGAACCCGATGGAACCTTTTAGGAGACATTTGGTGTATTTACTCGATGTAGCTTTGCTAAATTAGTAATCTTTGATATTACCTGGTGATTTGGGTCCAGGAATTAATAGAGACAACATAAAGTATTCTGGTTTCAAAGACACCCATGGCGGAAAATCGTAGTTAATCAACACCACATGCCAAGTGCTATGAGCAACGCTCATTGTTCGAAATAGATTAAATCCATCACTTGACAAACCTCATATTTCTCATTTCTTTAGCAAAATGAGGATATAAAGAATCAAATTCCTTCCAGCTTTGCCCATCTACAGGATGTCATATATATTGTAACACCCCAAAAATGGGTTTGTAAATTATACTAAATTAATCAAAAATAGACGGGTAAAATGTCGTTGGTGGTAAAAGTAGACCCGGTGAATATTTGGATTTAAATAAATAAACCTAATATTAAAAAAACGAATAAAAGATTTTGAGGAGATAAGGATTATAAGAGGCCCGAGTTAACGAGACTTAAAATAAAACAGGTAGTATCTCCCCGAACCCGCTAAGTAAACTAGGAATGTTTAACCTAGTTAAAAAGGGGTAAATATTATTGAAAATAAGTAGGTTATGGCCTACTTAATAACTAACCAAACAAGAGGGACTAAAAGTGGGCAACTAGAGAAGTGTTTTAATTAAAATTATATAAAAAAATAATAATATCAAAACACACACATGTGTGTGTGCGTAAGATCGACCAGGAGAAGCTCCATGGGAGCTCTAACCCTAATTTCAACAAAATCAGCAAATTGAAGCTCGATTCAAGCCCTAAATCAATGCATGAACACATAAAAATGATCACCTAAGTATGGGGATCACAAGGTATGTTAAATCTAGGAACGAAACCTAGATGTAAACTTTTTGATTTAGCGCCATAAATTAGTGTTTCGGTTAACTAAGTATGTAGGTGCTAAGTGGGTTTTATAAAAAATATGATGAACACTTGAATTAAAGTGTTAAATTGATGAATATTGATGTTATGATACAAGTTCTAGATGTAGTTCATAAACATTAGACATAGAGATTTGATTTTTGATGTTAGAACTTGGTTAAAAAGATTAGCCATGAGTTAAATAGAAGAGGTAAAAATTATGCCCACAAGGTGTTTGTTAAAATGCCTAAATGAATGTCCATATGTTGAAACTATGAATGAAACGCGTAATTGCCTAATTTGATTAATTACGTGTGATATGGGGTAATATGAATTCTAATTATGAAGTCGATTTAGCTTATTTGCACATATCATATAATTAAAGGTAGTTAACTAGTAGAAAGTTAAACTAACCAATGACGAAGTCGAATAGTGGTTTCGACATAGAAAATACGTAAGGTGGAATAGTCGTATTTGTTAATGACTAATCTAACCACCTTGTGAATGATGATGATATTGTTATGTGTGAATCCATGAGATGTTGTGGTCATTTTATATGATGGCTAACCTAACAAATCTTATGGATATTTTGATATAGTTTGACTCTGAACAAGCTAGGTGGGAGCTTGGGAAGGAACGGCTCAAACGGATCATGGATGCGGAGAATGTTTGCGCGGATGCGAGGTAAGTAAAGCTTACACTTTCTAGAATAGAATAGTTACTTGTATAATGGATAGCATTGTGAATAATAAAATGGACATGGTTTTCGTGGACAATTTGTCAATAAAATAGTTATTGATAGCAAACAGGTCCGTTATTTGCAAAACTGTTTCGGGGTCTTAAACACTTAGTTCTGACTCCATATGTGCTCAGAAGTTGTATAACAACAAAAATGATGATTGGTAATTTTTATAGATTTTTCGGAAGTTGTTTAACGTGGTTTTCGCGGACGTTTTGTCAACAAAATAGTTGATGACAGCAAGCAGGTCCGTACTTGCAGAAATTGTTTTGAGGCCTTAAACACTTAGTTATGACTCAATATTTGGTCAGAAGTGGTATAACAACATAAATGATGATTGGTAATTTTTATAGATTTTTCAGAAGTTGTTTAACGTGGTTTTCGCGGACATTTTGTCAACAAAATAGTTGTTGACAGCAAGCAGGTCCGTATTTGCAGAAATTCTTTCGAGGTCTTAAACACATAGTTTTGACTCAATATTTGGTCAAAAGTGGTATAACAATATAAATGATGATTGGTAATTTTTATAGATTTTTCGGAAATTGTTAACGTGGTTTTCGCGGACGTTTTGTCAACAAAATAGTTGTTGACAGCAAGCAGGTCCGTACGTGCAGAAATTGTTTCGGGGTCTTAAACACTTAGTTTTGACTCAATACTTGGTCAGAAGTTGTATAACAATATAAATGATGATTGGTAATATTATGTATTATTAAGTGTTATAAATACAGGCAAGCGGAAAGTATGAGCATGTTTTGCCAAGGTTGGCGAAAGATAATGCAATGTATTAAAAACGAGTCAATGTTGACCCGTGTCAGGTACGCACAAGGAATGATACTCTCATGAAGGGTGCATGTACCAACCATAATATGGATTATGGTTGGAGGAAATAAGAGTTTTTTTATAAGAGTTGATAGAATTATAGTTTTGACATAAATGCCCATAACGGGTCAAACGTGTATATAACTTAAGAATTGGTAAAAGAACCATGAAAACTAATAAGATATGATCCGGGTAATGGATCGTATTAGTAAACATTAAAGAGTTACTAAAAATGGTTGTGCATATTGGGATATGGTACAAAACCCATAACGGGTCAAATATTTCGGTTTAAGAACCGGAAATTTGAATTCGAAGGAAACAAGAATTTTGAATAATGGATGAATGAATTGGATGGAAATATGTTTATAACTTGTTGTGAAACTGTCAAAACTAACTTTATGTTGGTTTGATTTTAGGTATGTATTATATGATGTCGGATGACGATCAAGCTCAGCGAAGAACCGATCACGATGCAGTTACAAGCTTCCGCAAATAGTTTCGTCGTCACTTTTTAACGGCGAATTTTTACCAAACATGATGTAACGTTTTAAAATTTAGAAAAGTTTTAATTAACCTGTATTTTCATTGTATATGTAATTAAAATTACATGTTTATTATCGTAAACTATACGGAAATCATAAATAATTGCAAGGGTCTTACAAGTTGGTAATCAGAGCTCAGGGTTAAAGAGTAAAGTGTGTTCGGTTCGAGACTTGATCGCAAATGCGGTAAGTATATTTATATTAATGGTTTAGTATGATTAAAGTGTTGTGAATAACACATAGGGTTATCGTATAATACATGTTACACCAATCAAAATCGATAAAGGATAGATATAGTCAACGAAATTACGTGTGTTGACACGTATAGTGGAAAAGCCTTGTATTATAATACGGGCGTTCATTAATGTCGAAATTACTAAGTACTAACTTTTATAAATGTTGTAGTTGAAGGACACTCGCATCTGAAGAAAGCGAGTGTCACACCCCAACCGATGGCGGAATCATCGGGGCGCGGCACTAGGCGAATCAGATTGCTCAAGAGAATCCATAACAACTAAGTTGCGACAATATTTATTGCATTTGTTATCCCATACTAACAATCAGTACAATCACATAAGTTATCACAGATTTCTTGTCCTCTCAAACAATACAAATCCGACAACCTAGATTATAGGTGAGTTTCTAGACTTCCTAACTTGATTTGAAGTAGTCTGCGATCTAACCTGCAACATACGTTAAAATAATGTCAATACAAAAGTATTGGCGAGCATACAGGTTTGATATGTAATAGTGTAATAGATAAAAGCTGCGAATTTCCACATACATAAACGTAATACACGACATATATACTCACAAAACTGATACTACCAGCTAAGTCCTCGAGCTTCGATCGCGATTGCTAAACTAGACCCCGTCGGGCACAATAGTACTATACTAGTCATGGTGGGATGTCGCAAGTGTAAGTCCTAGCACATATGTAACTAGCATCACGTATAACTATGCACGTAACTCATTCGCAAGTGATAAGTAGTTTAAGCATTTGATGTGATTCGATTTGATAGCAACGTATGTTACACCCAAAAGTGCAAAAGCAAAAAGGGTTCAAGTATACTCACAGTCAGTGTTCAGCAAGTAAACACAACTTGGTTGGATTGAAGGGAGCGCGTCCGAGATTAGCCTGATTATAGATTGATAGCGTAAGCGTTGAATAGTGCGAATAATGGTGGCGAATGAACCAAGTGTCGGATGGCAATCCGATCGGATGGCAATCCGACTGGATGGCCAGTCGACCGGGTGGCAGTCCGTTGGGATGGTCATCCGATCGGATGACCATTCGATTGAATTGTCGCCTTGGTTGGTGATGAGGTGTTTGCGTATGATAGTTTGCCTTTTGAAGTTTTCGTTGTTGCATTTTGAAAACATAGAAGTATCTCTACCCTTCAGATCGGTCAATCGGGAGACGATCCGATTCGTAGGACACGTTAGTGAGGACAAGTTCACAACAGTTTGTCACTCGATCAGATTGCAATCCGATCGGGTGGCAATCCGTCTAGAACCGTCTATGCATTGAATTAGTCCCAACATCACATGGTCGGATGGCTGTTCGATCGGGTGGCAATCCGATCGGACGGCAATCCGTTCGACGTTCAGAACTTGAAAAGTTGAATTTAAAAGTTTAAGTGAGGAGCCAAGTGCAAGCCGATTGGGCAGCTGTCCGATCGGATGGCAATCCGACCGAGTGGTTATCCGATCGGACGACAATCCGTTTCGACGGCCTTAGATCGTCCTGTCACTTGATTGTTTTGAATGTTTGCGGTTTTCTCGAGACGGTATGACATCGTGCTAAACAATAGAACCCCATCAACACCCAGGTGATCCGATCGTGCAGGAATCACCCTAATCTGATCGGCCAGCTGTTCGAGACGATGGTTCGCATTTAACCCGAGATCGGTTGTCTCGTTGATAAAATACAGATCTTGAACCAACACATCAACAAGAAGGAGTAGAAGATCAGAACAAGCTCCGATTCTATCGGTTTTTAGTGCATTGAGTGTAAAAGGGTTGAAAGAAAGTTAGAAAACCATCTTTCAATCCTTTTAACCATGAGTTTGTGTAGAACCTATGCGAAAACGTTGTTTAATCATGTGGAAATCATTCAGATCTGAGTTGTTCTCGGTGGAGTGATGCCAAAACTGGAAGCTCATAAGAACTCCATGATGACATCATCCTGGAACACCTTAAATCCGTTGATTTCACGGTTAAAAGTTAAGATTCAAAGGGAAAATTGATGAAGAAGTGTGTGTAGATCGTAGAAGTACAAGATTTGAGGTAGAAAGCTTACAAGAGTCACGAGAAATCGAGAGGAAATAGCCCCAAAGCGTGCTGGTCGAGTGGGAGCTGTCACATCACTGTTCAAGTGATGTGACAAGGGCTATTTATAGGTGAAGAGGAGAAAAGGAGAGAAATGCAATGGATCAGATGGCCGTCCGATTGGGTGGCCATCCGATCGGATGGCCGTCCGATCGGATGGCCATTCGATGGAAGTGCCATTCGATCAAACGCCTCCGGCGAGCTGCGTTTTGGCGTTCCGTTTCGATTGTCGTTGCGATAGTTTGGTTACACACTCTCATCCATATTTTCATATATTTATTATAATTAGCCACGTTGGGTCGTATATACATATCCATATTTCAAAGTTGCGATACAATAACCGGGTTTCGTTTCGAATAGGCGTTACTTTGCGATGCTTCACGGTCATCGAGGAGGGTAGAATAGGTCCTCACTCAACGTCATCGTGAACGTTAATGTGTGTGATGCGATGTGCGTTTTGAGTAATGAGTTGCACTGCGACACATCACGGCTATCAAGGAGGGTAGAATTGGTCCTCACTTGACATCTTCGTGGTTGTCAGCAGGTGCAATGTGATGTGATAGCGATTAAGTATGCGTAATATGCGAAAATACTGCGATATAGCGATGTATGCGATATAGCTACATTATGATCCGAATCTCTGGTGCTAGGCGTAACGAGTATAGCGATTAGTAACAACGCACGAAAGTGCGGGTTGTTACAGTCTCCCCTGCTTTAGGAAATTTCGTCCCGAAATTAATCCACCAGTAGGGTTGCAAGAGTTGATGCGAATGGGAGTAGCGATAGAAGCGACGAGAATAGCGAGCGATCGATAGAGAAATACCATACGAGAGCTTTGCGGAGACCTGCGAGAGCGACGAGGAATATGATTCGAACAACCAAAAGCGATAACACACACGAGAATGCGATCCCAAAGCGTTTTAAATTTTCGAAAAATTGATTAATTAGGAAAAACTTGTTTATGAAAATATTCTCACGGTGCGGCGTTAACTGTATTGATGTCCACACCAGCGCTATGAGAAGGGTTTTGGTTAGGTTACTAAAAGATTTTTAAAAAGATAAAAACTCGTTTTATGATATTTTCTCGTCACGCGGCAGTAACTTGAGTCGATTGTCACACCAACGTTACAAGATAATCTTGTTTTATTCCAAGGTTTTGATCAATTTTTAGAAAAAGTTTCGTATGAAAATATTAGTCAAAATTTGGTGTAGATAAAGCCTTTTAATAATACCAAAAAATTATTTTTAAGGTCGGCCCCGCATGGCACTTTCCCACGGAAGTTCGACAATATGGCTAAAACACTTATATATAGGAAGTACCAGCGGCGTATCCACCATGTTTTAGTCATATGGCTTCCGTCCCGTGCGGCGGTGGCATGTGTGTTGACGCAGTACTGATAGATTTCGACTCCCTTGGTCCAAGCGAAAGATCGGACCAAGTGTAAGAGGAAGATTGAGCAAACTGAGCGATGAAGTCGTTTTCGAGCTCAGTTTAGTGACGAGTGCGAGAAGTGATGATTGGTACGCGATAATTGATAACACAACACGAAACATCAAGCATAGTAAGTGACGACGGCGGCGATAAGCGAAGAGCGATAAGCGACAAGCGATAAGCGATGAGCGATAGTGATACGCGATAGCGATAAGCGATAAGAATATTGAAGCGATGAGATAGATGCGAGAAGCGTTAAGGCGAAGAGCGACGAGCGATGAGCGGTACTCGTCAAGTGACTCACGATACGCGATTCACAGCAAACGATATACAGTAAGCGATGGTGCGATGATGCGATACACACAAAATATGCGATTAAGCGAAAACACCATAAGCGATAGCGGTCCATATAATAAACGTTTGAGATTGCGAATATCCAATAAGCGATAGCGCGGTTCACATAATAAACGATTGCGATTTGTGAGTTAGATTCCAGCGATAATGCGATTACGGGCGTGTTTGACTTACGAAAGTCTTAGCGATTACACGCTTTGAGTTGCGATTGAGATTGTTACGCCTTGCGATGTAGTGTAGTGTGTCGAAAATAACCACAATAGTATAATCGGTCTACGTTCCAACTCCACATGGCACTTTCTTCACAAAATTTCGGTTAGCATGGCGAAATACCGTCATGTTTCCACCATACGCCTTCGTTCCGTGAATAGGTGTCACACTTTGTCAGACATGGTCAAGACGCTTATATATAGGAAGTACCAGCGGCATATCCACCACGCTTAACCATGCCCTGAACGTTAAGGCATTTTTGAAACTCACTACGATCTCCGTGCACTAACCAAAATAATCCTGTGTGCACCCGTGATTAATTTGATTCTTGCACGTCTATCGTACCTTGTCTCAAGAACGCATAGTAGGGGTAATATACATTATATTGTACATTGTTCTAGCATTAGATTGTTCGTGAGTATAAGAGAGAAATAGAATCCACATTCGTCGAGAGATAGAATAAGTTTCCACACATAAAAGAAATTGACGGCGATAAGTCGTATCATTACAACAACATTAAATGCAAAATAACGTTGTTGTGGAGTACTTCTGCGGAGACTGCGGTTGTTGCTGAAATTCCTCAAGGCTGCGGTCCTGAGCGACAGTGCTACGTAAGATGACCATACCAGTTGCAATTTGCGCAATAGCGACAGTCAGCTTCTGGCGGGTGATGATACGTACACGTGAAACACAGGGGATGAGCTCCGTTGTAGGCGCGCTTCAAGTGAACTAGAATTGCTTGGAGAGGTTCTGGTTGCGACAGTCCAGTTGTTGTAGAGTCTGGGCTCATGGTCTTTCATTTACGGCTAGGCTGAGCTTCCTAAGATGATGCGGTGTCGTCGGCGGATTCGTCTGATGATTCGATGGAGATATCATCGGAGGAATCTTCAGAGGAATCGTTGGTAGCATCGTTGGAAGAATCGTCGGATGGATCGATGACGATTGCTTGATGAGCTTGCTTGACAGGATTCTTGGAGAAGAATCCGTCCAAGACTCGTTTGTCGTTGATTTCTGCGGCCAAGCAATAGGTTTCTTCGATGGTAGTAGGTCTTGCAGCTTCGACAAAATCGCCCACACATTCAGGCAAGCTGCGAATGTACTTCATGATGGCTTTTTCCGAGGTGCTGACTTGACTTAGGCAGATTATGCTAAGCTGTTTAAACCTTGCGGTGTAGCCAGCATTGTCACCTTTGACTTGCTTGATTTTCCAAAATTCGTCTTCTAGTTTCTGGATTTCGTGGGGAGGGCAATACTCTTTCTTCATGAGCTCTTTCAGCTCATCCCAAGAGAGAGGGTAAGCTGCGGAGATCCCACGTTTGTTGCGTTCGGTTGTCCACCAGTCAAGAGCTCGCGATTGAAATACTCCGGTAGCGCAAGTAGTACGAAAACCATCGGGACACCCACTCTGATGAAGGGTAACGTCAATAGAATCGAACCACTGGAGTAGCTGGGACACACCTCCTTCACCCGTGAACTCCATCGGGTCACAGGCTTTGAAGTGTTTGTAGAGAAAAGTAGATTGCGGCGCTTCTGTCTTGAAGTCTTCCGAGGTTCAAGAGTTGCTGAGAGAGTGCACTTGAGCGACAATTTGAGGAATGACCTTGGCCACAAGCGAGGTAATCCTCTCCTTGGCGCTTTGTTTGGCTCTTCTCCTAGCTGTCCGTCTCGAGGTAGGGTTGTTGGAAGGCATCTAGACAGAGAGATATTTGGAGTGAGATTCGATCATAATGATTTTTGAGTTTGCAATGCGATTGAGCGCGATCAAAACTTGTAGCGTGCAATATAATAGATTTCACATAGGAGCCACATAGGAGACACGAGATTCCTAAGTTCTCACACAATGATTTGCTTGTATTTAGATATAGATAGTTGTAGTTTATACTTACCCAAATACATATTGGTGTAGAATACGCGAGGACGCGATAAGAGGGAGAGAGCGAGAGCGTAAGCGAGTAATTAGTCATTTGTTTTGTTGCGATCATTCGGTCTTCGTTTTAGATTGCGATGGCTGTGCGACTTGTGCGTTTACAAAAGCAGGGAGCGAAATTCGATAATTCGAGAAACCGATAAAGCGTAAGGTTTTAAATTGTAAACACATAAGCGTAAATAGGTTCCATAAAGCATAAAATCGGAGAGTCGTAGGCTTAGTAAAATAATCGGAGTGCCTCGGGTGTTTAGGCGTCGACTACCCAAGGTGACCCAACTATACCCAACAAGTTCGTGCACGTGCGTTGACCTAGAAGACTTATGCTTCCACTAGGATGCAGCTCATGGCATTTGTCCTCCTAGTCATCGCGTGGCTCGAGTCATCGTTATGGTCGAGTCCTTGGTGAGAGCTTTTGAAAATCATTTTATAGAGAGTGGAACGGTTTATTAAGATACGGGTTTCACCCCTGACTTAATAACTTCGCTCCTAATTGTGGTTATGCTCTTCGAATAAATTCGTGAGTTCCACTAGATTTCGAAATGGAGACTTTTATCGGGATGTGGATATCACTCCTAGCTCGATAAAAAGTTCTCGTGCTAGAAAAATGCGCTGAGTGAGTGATCTTATCGAGAGTTTTTGGTTTTCACGCCTGATCTCGACTGGATCACTCGGTTGTGTTATGCGAGTATTTTCGAAAACGTGTGTATTATGTTGGCCTTAGGAAAGGCTAAGTAACATTCCAGCCTTAGGAAATAGCCTTCGAGTGAAATTGTAGTATGCGGTGTTCACGCGAAGTTATAGTTTTTAACGGATTCGAACGAGAGTATCAAGTAGGCCCGTGCAAATCCTACTAAGTTCTCACGAGTCGGCCCGTTGGTACTTAGACTATAGACTAGGTCGTTTCTAAGACATCGACCCGGACTAGGTCGAGTCTTGCCTAATTCCCTATAGCTATGGCTCTGATACCAATCTGTCACACCCCAACCGATGGCGGAATCATCGGGGCGCGGCACTAGGCGAATCAGATTGCTCAAGAGAATCCATAACAACTAAGTTGCGACAGTATTTATTGCATTTGTTATCCCAGACTAACAATCAGTACAATCACATAAGTTATCACAGATTTCTTGTCCTCTCAAACAATACAAATCCGACAACCTAGATTTTAGGTGAGTTTCTAGACTTCCTAGCTTGATTTGATGTAGTCTGCGATCTAACCTGCAACATACGTTAAAATAATGTCAATACAAAAGTATTGGCGAGCATACAGGTTTGATATGTAATAGTGTAATAGATAAAAGCTGCGAATTTCCACATACATAAATGTAATACACGACATATATACTCACAAAACTGATACTACCAGCTAAGTCCTCGAGCTTCGATCGCGATTGCTAAACTAGACCCCGTCGGGCGCAATAGTACTATACTAGTCATGGTGGGACGTCGCGAGTATAAGTCCTAGCACATATGTAACTAGCATCACGTATAACTATGCACGTAAGTCATTCGCAAGTGATAAGTAGTTTAAGCATTTGATGTGATTCGATTTGATAGCAACGTATGTTACACCCAAAAGTGCAAAAGCAAAAAGGGTTCAAGTATACTCACAGTCAGTGTTCAGCAAGTAAACACAACTTGGTTGGATTGAAGGGAGCGCGTCCGAGATTAGCCTGATTATAGATTGATAGCGTAAGCTTTGAATAGTGCGAATAATGGTGGCGAATGAACCAAGTGTCGGATGGTAATCCGATCGGATGGCAATCCAACCGGATAGCCAGTCGACCGGGTGGCAGTCCGTTCGGATAGTCATCCGATCGGATGACCATTCGATTGGATTGTCGCCTTGGTTGGTGATGAGGTGTTTGCGTATGATAGTTTGCCTTTTGAAGTTTTCATTGTAGCATTTTGAAAACATAGAAGTATCTCTACTCTTCAGATCGATCGATCGGGTGACAATCCGATTCGTAGGACACGTTAGTGAGGACAAGTTCATAACAGTTTGTCACTCGATCGGATTGCAATCCGATCTGGTGGCAATCCGTCTAGAACCGTCTATGCATTGAATTAGTCCCAACATCACATGGTCGGATGGCTGTTCGATCGGGTGGCAATCCGATCGGACGGCAATCCGTTCGACGTTCAGAACTTGAAAAGTTGAATTTAAAAGTTTAAGTGAGGAGCCAAGTGAAAGCCGATCGGGAAGCTGTCCGATCAGATGGCAATCCGAACGAGTGGTTATCCGAACGGACGGCAATCCATTCCGACGGCCTTAGATCGTCCCGTCACTTGATTGTTTTGAATGTTTGCGGTTTTCTCGAGACGGTATGACATCGTGCTAAACAATAGAACCCCATCAACACCCAGGTGATCCGATCGTGCAAGAATCACCCTAATCTGATCGGTCAGCTGTTCGAGACGATGGTTCGCATTTAACCCGAGATCGGTTGTCTCGTTGATAGAATACAGATCTTGAACCAACACATCAACAAGAAGGAGTAGAAGATCAGAACAAGCTCCGATTCTATCGGTTTTGAGTGCATTGAGTGTAAAAGGGTTGAAAGAAAGTTAGAAAACCATCTTTCAATCCTTTTAAGCATGAGTTTGTGTAGATCTATGCGAAAATGATGTTTAATCATGTGGAAATCCTTCAGATCTGAGTTGTTCTCGGTGGAATGATGCCAAAACTGGAAGCTCATAAGAACTCCATGATGACATCATCCTGGAACACCTTAAATCCGTTGATTTCACGGTTAAAAGTTAAGATTCAAAGGTGAAATTGATGAAGAAGTGTGTGTAGATCGTAGAAGTACAAGATTTGAGGTAGAAAACTTACAAGAGTCGCCAGAAATCGAGAGGAAATAGCCCCAAAGCGTGCTGGTCGAGTGGGAGCTGTCACATCACTGTTTAAGTGATGTGACAAGGGCTATTTATAGGTGAAGAGGAGAAAAGGAGAGAAATGCAATGGATCGGATGGTTGTTCGATCGGGTGGCCGTCCGATCGGATGGCTGTCCGATCGGATGGCTGTCTGATCGGATGGCCATTCGATCGAAGTGCCATTCGATAAAACGCCTCCGGAGAGCTGAGTTTTGGCGTTCCGTTTCGATTGTCGTTGCGATAGTTTGGTTACACACTCTCATCCATACTTTCATATATTTATTATAATTAGCCGCGTTGGGTGGTATATACATATCCATATTTCAAAGTTGCGATACAATAACCAGGTTTCGTTTCGAATAGGCGTTACTTTGCGACGCTTCACGGTCATCGAGGAGGGTAGAATAGGTCCTCACTCAACGTCATCATGAACGTTAATGTGTGTGATGCGATGTGCATTTTGAGTAATGAGTTTCACTGCGACACATCACGGCTATCAAGGAGGGTAGAATTGGTCCTCACTTGACATCTTCGTGGTTGTCAGCAGGTGCAATGTGATGTGATAGCGATTAAGTATGCGTAATATGCGGAAATACTGCGATATAGCGATGTATGCGATATAGCTACATTATGATCCGAATCTCTGGTGTTAGGCGTAACGAGTATAATGATTAGTAACAACGCACGAAAGTGCGGGTTGTTACAGCGAGAGTTTAACAAATTGAAGATCTGACGAAGCAACAGTCCAAAGTATGACAAATAGAGCATGCTCAATAAGGACCTAAACCGAGTGATGATTGTGAACAAGGTTAATGGCAAGGAAAGCCCTTAGGGCAAGCATTACCAGGTGCACGTTTTAAATTTAATCGCACAAGTAGTAATATGCAACAAACACGTAGAGAATCACTGTTGCATATGTAGGATAAGACTTGGAAAACCTGAATATGATATCTATTCAGGATGAAGCTTCCTAGAGAAAATAAGTAGAAATAAGTGTTATTCACGATGATGAATAACAAAGCAATAACAAGATTAGTCTATATGAAAACTTGTACGGGGGTAATTGTCCAAGTGCATAATTCTCAATATAATACTATTGAGAAAAGTAGTGATCACATCAACGAATATGATTATATAAGAGTCCGATAAAAAGGAAAACATTTTACAAGTTCAAGAATGAAACGAGTAAAACTAATGATTGTTAAATAACAATTAAATAAAGTTTTACCAACGGAAACCATGAATATGGGAATTATTAGAGGAGTTACTTACATAGGGCGTGGTGCGAAAATCATAAAAAGGTCATGTGTACTATGTGTTGATCGCTTACTCTGGCCAAGTAAGTAGTGAACACATGATACCGTGAACTTCTTATGATGGACACACTTCCGTCCTATGTAGTAAGGACGGGGTGAATGGGGCAAATTAAAAAGGTACCCAAAACAGATCAAATAAGTAAGATATTTGATAATAAATGTAAACGCAAGCCGGGTAACGGAAGCATATTACATTAGAATAACGAGCCCGAGGGAAGGGACAAGAATCAAGGTAAATGAAAATACAAACCGACTAATAAGGATGCTAAGGCGTAGGGAAAAAAGTTTGGCTGTCATAAGTGATGAAATTCACACGGATAAGTCAAACGGAATGAATAAAGAATGAAGTTTGACATTCATAAGTGAGGAAAATTCACACGAACAAGTCAAACGAGTTAAATAAAGAATAACGCTTGCTAATATAATTAAGCGCGAACCAAATAAATAAAAGCGCGAAATATTAATAAACCTATGCTGGGGGTTATGGGAGCTAAAAACATTAAGGTAAAAGAAGTCGGGTAATGGGTTGTAAAGAAGTATAGGTATGAACCGAGAAACGGTAAGGGTAGAATAAACTGATGTGTGAAAGACGTAAGGAGTCATAAAGTCGGAAGATTAGTCCGAAAGTAAACAAATTTAGCCTCAGACTATGGTCAAGGATTCTAAATATAAAAAGGGGTGCCTTGACGCCATATATATACATATATGTACATTTGAATAAAGACACGAATAAAAGATGATCTACGGGATCATCATAACCTACTAGATTAAAAGTAGTGTTAAGGTCAATGAGACCAAGAAGACCCTTGGGTCCTAAATAGGAAGAAACGAACTATTGAGGCCTCACCTTAAAAATGTGAAAATCTAAAGAAATAGCCTATGAGGCTAAGTGAAAGAACCTACAGGTCAATAGCGTAAAGTGAGGGAACTGGTAACGATTCCCCATGTAAAACGAGAATGGAAAAGAATAAATTATTGGTTGTCAATTTCCTTGATGTGAGTAACTGACATAAGTTAAGGAGAAAGACGTTAAACTAAAATTTAGTTTTAGTAATAAACAACGTTTTAACAAATATGAATATTATGAGACAAATTTGGAAATGATTAATATTAAAGTATATGGGTCTTAACACCGATAGGTGCAAGGAGATACATTCGAAAAGAAGAAGTATGACAAAAAAAATTGAGATAAACTTAAACGTGACTTGACGCATTCACGGTCAAGAAAAGTAATATAGAATGTGATCACGTTGTAACGTGAGTTACAGGATAGGAGATCATAAACTCATATAAGCCTCGGGAAGGCAAAGTGAATATACCCGAGCGATGGGGTATAAGGTAACCGGTGGCTAACAAGTCTAACCGTAAAAGAATCAATAAAGATAACGGATACAAGCTGAAAGTAACGGCCCACGAGGCCTTACACATGAAAAACGTACGCGTCAATATAAATGAAAACTTTTGACCAAAAGAAACGGGTGCTTTGAAAATGAATCTTGGTTTGTTTGATTAAACCAATGAACTACGTAAATAAGGTTTCGGGGACGAAACCTCTTTAAGGGGGGTAGACTCGTAACACCCCAAAAACGAGTTTGTAAATTATACTAAATTAATCAAAAATAGACGGGTAAAATGTCGTTGGTGGTAAAAGTAGACCCGGTGAATATTAGGATTTAAATAAATAAACCTAATATTAAAAAAAACGAATAAAAGCTTTTGAGGAAATAAGGATTATAAGTGGCCCGAGTTAACGGGACTTAAAATAAAACAGGTAGTATCTCCCCGAACCCGCTAAGTAAACTAGGAATGTTTAACCTAGTTAAAAAGGGGTAAATATTATTGAAAATAAGTAGGTTGTGGCCTACTTAATAACTAACCAAACAAGAGGGACTAAAAGTGGGCAACTAGAGAAGTGTTTTAATTAAAATTATATAAAAAAATAATAATATCAAAACACACACATGTGTGTGTGCGTAAGATCGACCAGGAGAAGCTCCATGGGAGCTCTAACCCTAATTTCAACAAAATCAGCAAATTGAAGCTCGATTCAAGCCCTAAATCAATGCATGAACACATAAAAATGATCACCTAAGTATGGGGATCACAAGGTATGTTAAATCTAGTTATTTGGTGATACTTTGAAAATTTGATTAACATTCTTGAACGAAATTCTTGTATGAATTATGAATGTTATAGTGAAATTGAGATGTCTATGAGTCTAGGAACGAACCCTAGATGTAAACTTGTTGATTTAGCGCCATAAATTAGTGTTTCGGTTAACTAAGTATGTAGGTGCTAAGTGTGTTTTATAAAAAATATGATGAACACTTGAATTAAAGTGTTAAATTGATGAATATTGATGTTATGATACAAGTTCTAGATGTAGTTCATAAACATTAGACATAGAGATTTGATTTTTTATGTTAGAACTTGGTTAAAAAGATTAGCCATGAGTTAAATAGAAAAGGTAAAAATTATGCCCACAGGTGTTTGTTAAAACGCCTAAATGAATGTTCATATGTTGAAACTATGAATGAAACGCGTAATTGCCTAATTTGATTAATTACGTGTGATATGGGGTAATATGAATTCTAATTATGATGTCGATTTAGCTTATTTGCACATATCATATAATTAAAGGTAGTTAACTAGTAGAAAGTTAAACTAACCAATGACGAAGTCAAATAGTGGTTTCGACATAGAAAATACGTAAGGTGGAATAGTGGTAATTGTTAATGACTAATCTAACCACCTTGTGAATGATGATGATATTGTTATGTGTGAATCCATGAGATGTTGTGGTCATTTTATATGATGGCTAACCTAACAAATCTTATGGATATTTTGATATAGTTTGACTCTGAACAAGCTAGGTGGGAGCTTGGGAAGGAACGGCTCAAACGGATCATGGATGCGAAGAATGTTTGCGCGGATACGAGGTAAGTAAAGCTTACACCTTCTAGAATAGAATACTTATTTGTATAATGGATAGCATTGTGAATAATAAAATGGACATGGTTTTCGCGGACAGTTTGTCAATAAAATAGTTATTGATAGCAAACAGGTCCGTTATTTGCAAAACTGTTTCGGGGTCTTAAACACTTAGTTGTGACTCCATATGTGGTCAGAAGTTGTATAACAACAAAAATGATGATTGGTAATTTTTATAGAATTTTCGGAAGTTGTTTAACGTGGTTTTCGCGGACGTTTTGTGAACAAAATAGTTGTTGACAACAAGCAGGTACGTACTTGCAGAAATGGTTTCGAGGCTTTAAACACTTAGTTCTGACTCAATATTTAGTCAGAAGTGGTATAACAATATAAATGATGATTGTTAATTTTTATAAATTATTCGGAAGTTGTTTAACGTGGTTTTCGTGGACGTTTTGTCAACAAAATAGTTGATGACAGCAAGCGGGTCCGTACTTGCAGAAATTGTTTCGAGGCCTTAAACACTTAGTTATGACTCAAT